>VYZT01041556.1:0-26544 GCA_013400735.1 Pomatostomus ruficeps
TTCTAACAATCCCCTTGAAATCCAAGAGAATCCTGAAAAGACTAATGCACGTCATCAATCTGCCACAATCTGACCATCTGAAATATTTTGTTTGTGTTTTGGTAACTCTTGCTTCGGCAAAACTGACAGACCACTATGGATATACATTTTAATGCAATTATTTGAACAAGGCATACCACTGTGCACGTTTCTAACGTTTTATTCTTCCAATGAAGCTTAATTATATCCCTCCAACAACTGCAGCTCCACAACATCTTGTATAACAAAGATCGTGTTCCTTTCAACAGGGAAAAAAGATTAAAACCACTCATTTAGTGTACAAACTAAAAGGTTTGAAACTAGGAGCTTGGAAGACTTCCCCAGATCACACTATAATTTTCAAATCCAAAGTAAAATCCTTTCACACAACTTAGTTGAACAGAGCTCAGTTTATTCCATTCAATTTAGCAACATTTGTACTTACTGACTGTTCACTTAGATCCTGAGAGTCTTCCATTGAGGTTATTCACCTTTCTCTTCCTCTACAAGCAGAAATTATCTTCCTTTCAGTTTACAGCTCAGTAGTCTATTAAAAAGGAAGATAAAAAATGACATGTTAGTCTATAGTACTCACTTCTAAGGCAAATCTGCAATAAACAAACACCCTAAATGAGGTTGTGCTTTCACTAAAACCTGAAGCAAAGTTTCCATAGGAAGACTAATTTCATGTAAAGTGCTTCAGCACCTTCAGTATTATTTCGGTAACTATCTAAAATACATCAACAGAAACAGGAACTTGTCTTTGACTCCTGCAAGAAAAAAAAATAGTTATGAAAACAAATGAATAAAGCAGCTAAAATGTGGGAATACAGGCAGCTGTTACAGTAGACAAAAAAAGATAACCCTTGAGAGAACATTTTAGAAGGACAGTTATAGAACAGAACTGCTTAATACACATTTAATGATAACCTCTTAGCCATTAAGTGTCTGGCAGAAAAATAGGTTATTATGCAATTATCAGCATGAAGTCCCCTCTCTAAGGTTCATTAAATTCCTTTAGGATTAAATTAAATACACAAAGTGGTTTATAACAAGCAGCTCCTTACACAGTGCTAAATGGCAGACATTATCCTAATTATCTGCAATGTCTATGCCTTCTCTAATAGGGTGAATCATTCTCCTCAAATATTGAGATCTTCAACAAGAAAATTGTATTTTCTAAGAGCTTTGCCTGTGAATGATCATGGTAACCTTACCTATAAAGCTTCACAATTATATTACAATCTCCATTCTCAGAAAAAATCCATTTCAGAGTTAATCAAGTTTGCATAATTTAGAATAAAAAAACCAGTGACAGGGATATTTCATATATGCAATAATCATATTATTAATCAAAGCTCAGGTTACATTTAAAAAAAAATCAAAAAACCCCACATACATTAAGGTACCCAAACATCCTGGATTTGCTTATCAACATCACCTAGATTTGTTTATCAAGAAGGCACCACAAGGAATTACCTGTGACTATGCCCAATAACATGAACATATTATGGATCTCTGTTTTGAATTCTGATCAGCAAGCACCAATAACCACAACCATTACTTATCCTAGGGTAAACAATGCATAGATGTATTGCAAAATATTTGAAAGGAACTGGAGACATGGAACCTATGTGAAACAAGCCATGGCACCTACATACACACTGCCCTGAATTGCCCTGTGAATATCTCCTCTCGTTATCTCAAGTGACACTTACTTGCCATACCTCCACTAACTCTTCAAAATGTAACTCCCAAAAATTAATTTTGTTTTGCATTAGATACTTTCTAGAATGCACACAAATGCACAGCCCCAGTCTAATTTGCTTTCAAGTTTTACCTGGATTTTTCCTGCCACCAGATTACACCCTCCTGTCTTTCTTCCCTCTTGCCTAAGTTTCAAAACTATTTTCATTCACATTTCATTAATTTTTGCCATGATGTTACATAAGGAAAAGGCAAATTGCAAGAAAATCATCTTGCATGTATTTCACCATATCATACAGTTGAAAATAATTCCTGGTTTTCAAAACAGCTTTAGTGTCCTCTCCATTTCAGAGGGACCCAAGACATAGATGTCTTCCCCCACAATGCCTTCACCAAAACTATAACCACTTCCTATGATTTTTTGGTCAATGTGGAGCCTACACTCTTGTATTTGTAAATATATTCTACAGTCTTTGTTCAATGAAGCTAAAAGTGGAATTGAAAGGCTTCATTAAAACACCCACTACAGGCAAATTTCAGAAAAGAACCTGCCATGAACAATGGGTATTTTAAGAGAAAGCAGCCCTACATGGCATTGCCTGCAGCAGTCCAAATCAAAGGAGGCAATTGCAAACACAGGGTTGAATTTTTACAATCGATACTAAAATATTACATTATTAACTTAAACATAAAATCTGCTTTGATTGAATTAAGAGTTTGCAGTGTGTTCATGTTATTGCACTGGTAAGGTTGTCTGCAGAAATAAATGGCTAAAATACAAAATTTGTGACAAATTATTTGACTAGTTCCTAAGTATACTGACTGAAAAGTCTGTACCTGGTTTCCATTCAAACAGTAAATGCTCTGTAAGTCGGTCACCAAAGGTGGCAGATACTTCACGTTCTGTGTAGAACTCAACTATAACTCAACTACAGAGCAATACCATAACAGACAGACTCGTGTTTCTTTCCATACTGATGGATGCTTAATCAAAGCACACTGAGATCAACAGATGGATGTCACATTTTTCTCAAAAAAACCCAGTTTATCAATATTTTAAATATATCCTGATGATACTAATTGAGCAGGAGTTTTACTACTAAGGACTACCAATGATTCATCCACAGCATGTGTTGTGTCCCAAAATTCAGGCCGGTGTATTCATTGGACTGCATCATTAAATATGCCACTTATATTAGTCACCTTCTAAGACTAACTTTCATGAATTTTTGAAGTTACTTTACTGAAATGTGAGACAAAGGCAAGCTTTTTTTAATCTTTGCAGAAACACACAGTATGTTATTGTTTTCATGAACCTGCTAAATTAGAAGTTTCCAGGGCACTCTTGTTCATCTTTACACTGCCTGAAAAATCAGAAGTTCTTACTGGAAATGGAGCTTTTTAAAATAAAATTCAGAAATAATATTTTATCATTATTATTCTACCTATCAACAGCTAAATCCTGCTGCATTCTGAGCCCAGTTAAGGCAGCTGATTATAACCAACTGCTAACACAAAGATTTTTATAATGGCAGTTATGCCAATTGCACTTAGACCAAATCCTTTAGGGTTTAGTTTTATAAATTTGTAAAAGAGGAGAAAAACCATTAGAGAAGTCAGTGATTTAAATAAGACCAACATTACCCCCAATAAAGATATAAAATTAAAGGATAATAGTAACCTCGTGCTGTTTTATGAGGCAATAATCCAGTTACCAATTCAACCTTGTAGTTTATTCCATCAAGAGAACCAGATTAAAAACAGAGGGAGGGAGGGCACTCTTATCCCCATTATATTGCAAGTGTTTCTAACTGGGTTTAAATATTTTTAAAACTGTTGTTAAAAGTTTTAAATTCACAGACAAGCCAGAATGAAGAAAAATGCCTGTTTCTCCTCTTTATCCACCCATTGCAGATGTGGCGTTAAAACTGATGAAGTGTTTTAGGCTCCCAGATAAAAATTTTTACCTTTCTAAGAAATGTCTTAATTAGGAGGATTCCTGACTTTCCTCATCAACAGATGCATTTAAATCTAATTTTTTATTTATTTATTTTTATCTGGGGGAATAAAACACTTCATCAAATTCAAACTGTAACTTCCAGGACTTGACCATGAGGAGAAACATGTGTGTCCTTCCAGAGATACACACGTAAGTTTGGTCATCAGACAAAAAATTTCGCTCATTTCACTTCAACACAAAAACTTGGGAGAAAGTCCTCTCTTTTGCCCCTAGGAATTGGTCATCTGAAATGAAATTCAAGGGCAGCAGTACAGTGGTCCTCAGTTTCTGCCACAATAATTTTTCTTCACATTATAATCACCTGGGGCACATTTTCAGGTTCTTTTTATTGTTTTATCTAAAGAATACCTACTTCTACTGAGGTTATATTATGTGATGCTCCCTAGTTCTTCTGAGGTTGTATCACATGACGCTCTGGCAGTATAGTTCAGAATTTGCATGATCCCAGACAAATATACCATATTGTTTTATACATTTTGAAACATGTTGGTAATAAGTCTAGCTAAAGGATGCTGCTGTGGTTTACACAATTCACTCAGCCACAAAGAAGAACTCATGTCTGTCACAGCCACAGGTTGGGAGTCAAAAATGTTGAGAGAACTGGTCACAGAGCAATTTCTAATTTTCTAGTGCTCTACTTCAGAAACCTGTCAGTTTTTGTGATAGTACTAGTACTTAGTGCTGATAGCTGCAACTGAATGAATGCAGGACGTGAACCAGTAAGTGAGGACAGGCTCCAGGGCTCTAACTCTCACAGTCTCTCAGGCAAGCCTCTCTTTGGGTTTGCACCACTCCTACAGAACATCTGACTGGAATAATACATTTAAGGCACTGTGAAAGATTATGCAAGGCAGGTAATGAGAAAATTACTTTAGAATCAGTGCAAGATAATAGTGCATATGCACTGCAATCTCATTAATTTAGATTATTTCATGCTATTTGTTTCCCATGAAACTCATTTCTTTGAAGGAACAGGGGAAAGGGTACAGGCAGTAACAAACAGGTGCTGCCTAATATTCAGTCATTTCTTACCTAAGAAAACATCCTTCTGGTTGTCTGCATGCCTATCACATCAAATCTCATGAGAAAAAGATAAAATATAACCTAAATTAAAAGAAAAGGAAGCCAAATGCTGATTAATTAGAATTTCAACTTTGTCAAACAAAGCCACCTTGACAGTATGACCTTCTCAGGGACATGTACATTTTCCTGAGGAAAACTGGCAGGTGAACAGAAATATATTCAGAATTTCTAAATTATTTTAATTCTCAATTTTTTTCTTCTCTCATTCCAGAAGGATTCTTGCCAGAAGCAAAAATGGCTCAGGAATTTAGCATGTGTATGTAGGTTTAGCTGAGACCTCTTCCTTAGCTGGTGTCTACTATCTGCTATCGATATGAGTGAAATGAGCCTCCTGAAAAACTATTTCATTATAGAAACAAATCTTGCTCCACAGACTAGAGAATTAAAGGGAATACAGTCTTTCTCTTCCTCCTTTTCTAATACTTTTTTCCCCTCCTTGGGCCCTCATCTCTAGATGGTTAAATATGGCTATCTTTGGATCAGTTTCATTTCAGTCTACTTTTAGCTTGTTGAGGATGACAAATTTACTCTCAGAGAAGTTTTAGAGTGTTCTGGAACCCTTTGTAGCACATCCAGGACCAACTTCTACATTAGTGACTTCCAAAAAACTGGTCTTCTTCCTCACTCAGAGCCCTTGGTATGTGGTGGAGAGGACAGCAAGCCATATCATCATGTACCACTGATTTCAGGTCCAGGCATTTCCAGCAAGTCCTGATGGAAGGAAATCATCTTCCCTGGGATTTCTGTTCTGCTGAGCACCTGCCTACATCAATTTGCATTTGCAGATGCATTGCTTAAATAGAGAAGACAGATTGTTCCTTATTTTGAGTAATCTTAATTATGCTGGGATTTCACAGAACAACTCACACAACACAGATGAATACCCTGCCTGTTATAACCACGCATGCTGTTGCTAACAGGGAAGGAATACGGGAGGAATTTCCAGGATGTGCTGAAAAGCAAATGGACCCACCCAGCTGCTTTCTCTACAAATAGCTCTCATTTTCACAGTAAATACTTGGGTGACAGCATACTGGCTGCTTGGAGGGGGCTGCACAGGGCACCCTTTAGGACTGGTTCAGCATCCTCATCCCAGCATGTATCCAGCATGGGTGTGCATAAGAACATGTATATGTCTAAACTGGGTATACGGTATATATTCTAATGTATATAGAAACCATGCTTCTGAAATTAGTAAGTTTCAAGGTGTGATACTGAACATTATTAGATTTACAGACTTACTACAATCCCTGCTGGAGATGAAATAGCATTTGTTCCTGCTAACACAACAGTTATTTTCAGTCATTTTCAGACTTTGGGTTAAGATACATGTTAAGAACAGGCATGGGATCTTCAACATCCACCACACTTCCACATTTCTGAGCTCATCTAGTTTCCCTCTACCTTCTCCCTCTCCTGAAAAACTACACATCTGTAACTGTGACATAATTTATTATTTCCATCTTCCTTTCTGAGCATCAAGACAGACATTAAGTGCTGCAATCAAAACAGACAGAATTCATGCCACCAAACCGCAATACACTGAAAACTCCCCAAAATTCAGATCAAATTATTGACTTTCATGCAAATCACTATACATTTGTTAGACACAGCCTTGCAAATTCTGCATGGTCTTCAATGAATATTTGTATAATTGTCAGTTTAGTGTAATTTTCTTTCTCAACCTGAGTTTGCTGAAGGGTGGCATTACTTGTGTAGCATTTGTGGGCACTTTGTTCAAGAAAAATTGAGATGGTATTCACACTCTGTATCAGGTACTTCCCACTTAGAAACAAGTCACATCACTACACAACCATTTGGTACCAGTCAAAAGCAGACACCAAGACAAAAAAGCAGAGCAACACAGACTGTGATGTCCCTGCATCAGTTAGGTATGTAAACCAGGTAAGAAACAGAAAGGGTCTATGACAGATCTGCCTGCTGTCCCACTATCATCATACAACAACAAAATGGGGAAAACAGCAAGACTTCCTGGCAAACAGCAAACCACTGCAAGAACTGGATCTCATTTATTTTAGGTAAACGAACAGGGTGCAGCATTTATCTTTTGCAACTCTGCGTACCAACTTTGCAGGTACCCAAATATGACTAGAACTGATTCCCCATCTCTTCCTACGCCTCCCATCCCATACTTGTGCAATGAATAAGAAGGATTAACTTTGAGTATTTCAGAATACCGAATTATAAACTCAGGAATACCTCCCTTATCCTAGCAATGCACAACACACCTTGAAATTGCTAAGACTGAGCGCAGAGCTACAAATCCACTGATGTTTGGGGGATTCCCAACTGTGAGAGACCTCTTCACTCATGCTTAGATAAGGCATGCAGCTACACAGACTCCATCTATCTCATTCCTAATGAATCAATTACAGGATTTTCCAGACAGAAATGAATAAAACAAATACTGAGACTGGCCTCGATTTATAAACAAGTCTAATCTAGAATCCCACTAAAAATAAAGAGAAGAGAAAGGTGGTTCCCAGGGAAAATAAACAAAACACAAATAGGTAAGGCAAAGAGGCCACAGACAGAAGCATAATCTTTTAAATTTTGATTAAAGTTTTAGTTTTATTTTCCTACTAGTTGGCCATTTCATTGTTTAAAACAACTAGATCTTTTTAGGGGAGAGGATTTTGGGTTTTACTAGACATCGTATTTTGGTTAACTTCTGAGACAATTTTCTTATCTTTTTTTTGTAGAAAATAGCTGTATACAAACCAAATAAGGCATTCCAATTCTTTATAAACAAGTCATTGAAAACAGAAAGAAAAAGTCTATAATGCTTAGCCAGAATATTTAAAGACACACTGTCAGCTTGAAAATATTATTTCTTATTCCCTCTCCCCAAAAACATGTCAAATTTACCTTTTACACATAAAAAAACCCTCAAAAACCTTGTGACACAGTAACAGCATAAAATAACAATAAAGGTTATTTCTAAAACAGAAACCACACTAATCATTTTAGAATTTAGGAGAACCTAAAAGTGAGCATATCCACATGGTAAAAGCAAACAGCAGTTTTACAAGGCTGAAAAACTAAATGCAAAGAATCCAACCAGATGGTACCATGAAAGCTGTAACAGCATAGTACCTATTCATCCTATTTGCTTTAAAAATCAAGCCACAGTTTGAAGAGTGTATTCAGCAGTGTGAGGATGCGATCAGAGTTACTGTAGAAGTTCAAGTACTTGCTAGGATTACTAGAAACATCCTGGTGAAGGGGGAAATTTGCAGCATGACCATTCCTTTTAGGTGTGAGAGTAATTGCCCAGCAGCTGCTATTCCTATTACTGCCAAGTGTCTCACATCCAGTTCTTGAATGGAACATTTTGAAATGCCAGAAAGAAATACAAAGCAAACTCACCAAAATGCAACCTGGGTACTTTGGTTCTACTTTAGTAGAAGAAACAAAACGTTCTTCTTAACTAAAGCTGATAGTAAACCCTAAATATTGCATATGAGAAAGTGTTATTTTTTTTTCATTCCATAAACAATGGGAAACAAAAAGTGTGAATGCAGAACTGTCCCAGAATAGGAAACTCCTTCTGGTGCCAGCATGCAGCTTGGGTTTTTCCTGACAGAACAGAATGACAATTATTACTCACCAAACCCAACTCTGCTGCACCCCAGCCATCAAGTCAAACTGAAACCATCAGAACACAATGACTGAAAAGTAGAAAATTTTCCCTGTACCACCTTTTTCCAGCACAAAGAAAATGCACAACCCCATATCAGATATCCTGTGTCATCTACATTTTTATGTTGCTGATCCTCCCATTAGCTGTCTGCACTCATTTCAACTCCTGGCCCATCAGCAGTTCCCACAGGCAGCTGAAACGTTGTGACATCCATGGAACAGCTTGCAATCCTACAGGCAAATCTCTTTTACTGTGAGCCAGCAGTAAGTGTGCCACACAAAGTAATTGTGAAAAACAGGTATTCTCAGATTTTAACTATAACAACTGCTTTGACATGCATCCTTTACCACACTTCCTTTTCCCCATTTAGGTATCTATTAGCTGTGATCAAACTATGTTACACTCTCCTTTAGTCAACTAAAATTTGTTAATCCCTGGAAGAAACATTTTCCAATTGCTTAATTACTCCTCTGGTCTTAAATCTGAAACCTCCAATTTGTCAAGCTTCCTTTCTAAAGCTAAGAAAGGGTACAGCTTTGCAGTAGTAGCTGCATCCATATTATCTACACAGGTAATGCAACCCCTCTTACTCTGCTGAGTACTTAGTTTAAATTGCTACTCCTTTTTTGGCTATGATATCACCACTATCATTTGCTGTGGCCTCCATTTGTTTTTGCTTTTTTAAATAAACTGCTGGCTTGTAGTGAAGTACATACTGTTTGGTTGTTCTCAGTTTGCTCAACGAGCCAGACTGCTCTCATCAATCTGCTCTCCTCATTATTTACCCATCCCACAGTCTTTGTAGTAGCAGTACTTTAGGCATTACAGTCTAACAACAGAAGCATAAGGAAGTTTGTAAGAAGAAAAATATCTTTTATTAGGTCAGCAACTGTTCTAATCAAGGGTATTACTTCTTGTAGAATTTACTAATCTTGGTGTCACCGGTAAAATAATAAATAGGTTTTGATTCGATGATTGACCCCTGAAAAACTCTTTGTAATAGCATGCTTTTTAAAGACTCATTAACAAGTAACCATTTGTGAAGTCTATGCTTTAGTTTGCCTTTTAATCCATTTCATTTGTGCCAAGTTGATTTTGTATCCTTCAACTTTATTAATCAAAAAGTCATGTCAACTCAAGACAGACTTACAGAACTTTATTACATCACTACATTTATCTTTGGAAATCCAACTTGTACTCACATCAAAAATAATATCGCTGGTTTGGCTTGCTTGCATATTCGTAAACCCGTGATGCGGTATAATATGCATATTTCAGTGTTATACGGGAACAACATAAAGAAAGGCATTTGGAACGTGATAGCCTGTAAGTTAATACTTTGCGAGAGTGGCGACTAATAAAAAATAGTTGCCATAAATTAAGCACTTGTCTACAGTGACAGCTATGTAAGGGCCACTTCTGAGAAATTATTGCATTTCTTTCCCCGGGAATAGTGATAAAAGAATGCAGCCTATCACGAGCGCCTGCAGCCCTTGGCAGTGACATCCTATTTCTAGTAGGGTTATGCTCCACCTATTCCCTGCAAGCCCAGCTTTAGGACAGCAGTGCAAAGATCTGGAAAAGTTCTGTCATCTGGTATCATGTCGGAACTCCTGCCATCCTTCAAGAAAATCACAGCTGTCCCCGTCAAAGGCCCCACTACTTTCCCTCTTGTTTTAACTTGCAAATTGTTTGCAGCTACTTCGATTTTAGTCAAAACTCCCTGCATCCACACAACCTTCTGATTAAAGATCAAGGGATCTTTTTTTGTAGACAAGGTTTTCATTTTGAAAAATTCCACCTATCCCGCAGACTTGACCCTGCACTTCAGCTAGAAGAGGTGGCAGATTAGGTAACGGAGACTGTGGTTCTGCAGCTATTTCTGCGGCACCGCTGCCAGACTCAGCAGCACGGGTGCTACCACTCATTCCGACCTTTGCCTCCTTGCCAGCACAGCTGTTTGCGAACCACAGCAAGAGCAGATCCAACTTAAACGAGTGGCCGGCAGAGGCGGGGTAAGGGGCTGCCTCAGAAGTGCTGCCACCACATGTGAAACCGTGGCTTCACGCTTTTCGGCCCTCTACCACAGGAAACAGACGGAAGTAGGACTTCAGATAGGGTTAGTCACACATGAGGTTACTGCTATTGATGCTTATATGAACCAATACCCCTAGATAATGATGCAAAACCACAGCAAAATTCTGGATTTCTTCCTACAGACCTTACAAACAAACAATTCCAGACTTAATTCTGATTTGACAGCATCTCTCAAGGTGCTGTTCCAATCCTAGACTTCCTTCAATGCAGATCTAGGCAAGACCTGAACAGTTCTGCAGCTGTCAGGGAGGAAACCCTTCTATTTGTTTTATGCCAAAAATCTGACTGCTCATCTAACCCTTGGAGAAATCAGACTATCATTTAATCAGCAAATTGGAAAACAAGCTGCATCATACCTAACTAGCTACCAGAAATGACTAGGAAACACATCATCTAGCCATTTTAGCTGAAAGACCTCACGTTGCAGTAACTCCCAGACATACTGCTGCACACTGAGCTCAGGATTCAGATGGTGCTTTGAACACAAAAATTGCTTCTCTGAAGGGGCAATCAACTGAAAAAAATTAATTTGAATGTTATCCTTCTACCATGCTAGATTAGAATAAACATAAAAATAGGTGGTTGAGTGGAAAAGTACTTTCATCTTTTCATTTGGAAAACCTACCACAGACCCAAATACTGACATGGGTAACATGAAGTGTTATTTTCAAGACCCTTTCCCAGAATATAAACACTACATTTGTAAAAACCTCTATACCATTCAGCCCTGTTAGTTCTCAGCTTCCCACTTCTCTGTGTTAAGAAGACCAGAACAGAAATGCTAGGTTGAATCTGAGTAGCATTGCTAGAACTTGGCAGAGGAAATGTGCATAATCTCCCTGAGCTACGCCTAGTTTTGTGAAACCATGTCTATGCTGGGACACTCCGGAGAGATGGAAAAAAGACCTCACATACAGCATGATGTCAGGATACATAAACTGACATGTACAGAGGCTGGTTTAGCTGCTCTCTCTTGGGAGAAAGGTAAACTTCATTTTCTGTGATGTTCTGGGAATATACTACAGTAAATAAAAAGAAACATCCAGATGGGATTTAATATCGTGAATGGACTTCACACCTTTCATTGAATAGGTTTGGCATTCATGAAGTGTCCCTGAATAAGCACAACCTGATTACTCATTTCGTTGAGCAACAAAGTTGCCTTAACAGAATTAAAAGAATACCAATAATTAACATATTTCTAACTGCATCATTTTCAGGAATACAATTACTGTAAAAGGTATTTCTGTGGTCATTTATAAAATGCTACCAAAAAAAAAGTTTTAACAGGAGTATAAAAATGCCTTGAAATGGAAGAAAAAAATATATAATTTGGACATTTATACTTAACTGTCTTTTTTTTTTTTTCCTAAGTATTGCAGGATCACTTCTCTGTGCATGTGATCTCACACATATAATGTATATTGCAATACCCCACCAAAAAAGCAGACTGAACTAAGAATAGAGGACTAGATACTCATCTGGCATAATGTGAGACCACTCCAGTAATTTCAGCATTCCTACTCCAATTTGCAACAGCTAAGGATCTGGCACAAAACATCAAGTTAAGCACATAGTCATAGAGGAGAATTATTTGAAAAATTGCAAACTCAGTTCTGTGTTTCCTTTATGGTCTAAATCAGACCCTTCATGGTATTTTAATGTAGGTTTTTGTGGTTTAATTATATATATGTCAAGAGCTACTTGCTGATCTATCCAATTAAAAAAAAAAGGCAGCAGTAATTTTTTACACTGCTGAGAATGGCAGCTTACACTGGGTCACATCACAGTAGTAGTTAATTTTAATGCTGCCAAAAAATCTAGTGCATACTAACTTAAATACGTCGGTAAAAAGTTAACACCTCTGCAAAAGTCAATCTTCTCTATGTGAATATTTTTCAGGTTGCCTTGGGAGGTCTTTTTTCTAATTTTCTGCTCCAAATTAGTCAAATTGTATAGCCCAGCACAACCCTAGTGCAAAGACAGTATTCAGTCAGCCCAGACAGACTGAGTCCTTCAGAGACAGTGTTTAAATTACATCCAAATTGAAAATGCCCTCCACTGTAGTTCTACGGACAGCTGCTTAATGAAAAATCACTGTAATAGTATTTATTTGGTTAGTTCTAGGAAAAAGGCATAGATGTCCAAAGGAATTTATGCACAGAAATCCTCCAAACTACTTCTTTTCCAGTCCATGGTAATTGCAGCCTAACTCAAACTTTAGTGTCCAGTACCCAAGCCTAACAGCTTAAGACCAAAAAAGTCTCATTAGTGTATGGAGTGAGAAGTTCCGAAGATAATCACTAGTCATTATAATCTTCCTTTGGAGAAATAAGGAAGTTTTAAACAAATTGAAAATAAAATGCTTAAACTTTAGTATTCCTTAGACAGCCATTAGCATTTGACATTTCACTCAAAAGCCTGATAACTAGGCTATACAATCCTGTGACTGAGACTGCCCAGTGATACACTTCAATATAGAAGAATCGATCACCAAAGTAATTTTCACTGTTTAACGTTAAAGCAAAAAGGCAGCCAGCTATTCGACACATTTCTCAGGCTTAAAAAGAAGAAACTGCTTTACAATAGTTTTTGCCTTTAAAATCCTGTATTACAGGCATCCCAAAAGCAATCCTTCTGGCAGCATTGCAAACTACAATATGGACTAAAAATGTGGGTTTTATTGCCTTTTCAAATAGATTTTATTATTTATTTGACATATAAGCACTCATCTGAGCTTTTGAGCTGCAAAGTGAATTCAAGTTCCTTTAACTACTTCTGATTTAATGAAAGATTTAGTAACATTGCAACACAGGGGAATTGGCCAAAAAATTATTTCATAAAAATCTGATTTCTGTACAGCAACATCTAAAATGTCACCTAATACGCACAAGTAAAGCAGAAAGTTTTTAATATACATTGTAAAGCCTGGGGCTTTGATAGGTAAAACACCTACTGACTTTAAAAGACTGTAATTTATTTTTAATAACCATTTTTATTCAATTTTTCAAAGAGTAGCAGTTTATGCCTTCAGTAGAACCATGCCCTGAAATCTCAGGGGTGATAAAAGGGCCATGCCAAAGCTGAACGGTTTCAAATATCAAACTATACTATTATGTCAGGGTCAGCAAGATCAATTAGCGCTTTTCAATGACAGAAAAAGGTTAAGTTGGACACACATTTACACAATATTTAAATCCAAAACCAGAAAAATAGCACGTATTAAGCGTACTTATAAACCTCTCAACCAATAGCTGAATATCAACGCTCTCCTTCCAGTTGCATACCATAAATTCTGGGGGTTTTTTAACACAAAATGCAAAGAAGATTACAGATATATTAGATAGCAGAAATACTATTGAATTCTCAAGTACAAAGAAAAGAACAAAGACATCTGAGTGTTGCTGCTACCAGACATGGTTTAGCACTGAACTTCCAAAAAGTTTCAAAAATACTTGACCAGCTTGACAGATGTCTGTTAGTCTGATGCCCCTGTGTTTGCATTTTTCCTGCAAACCCTGACAGTACCAAAAATGAAAGCTAGTGAGAAAATAAACCTATTCCTATGCTCAACTAGAAAACAAATTTAACCCTACCCCTCAATTTGAAAATACTAATCTGTAAATTAACTCATTCTAAATCTGGAAAAAAGCAAGTGTTTGCCTTCTGCAACTAACAGTCATCCAGAAACATGCACGCCTGGAAGGGAGGAAACTTACTTTTCAATTTTTAGTATCACAAGAATACTCACTGGAAGCACAGGTATGCTAGAAGTTAATTCGACACCTGTTAATTCAAGCGTTGCTATCGTAAGCATAGCCTGAACAAAGTAGTTTGTTATATTATCAAATAAGGACAGCATAAAATCACAATAAACATCCAGGAGATTAAGGGAACCTAAGGAAAAAGCACACTGTGTTGAAATCAGTGATTTAGATTGGTATTGCACTGAGTAAAAGCAATGCAAGATTACTTTTCCTCAATGATATATTTCAAAACGTCTCTTTTTAAAGCCCATTTATTCAAGGAGTGATTTGAAATATTTACTACCAGACAGTACCTAATTTTAGGTTTTAAGTGCTTTAACAGCTCTATGAAATATAATCAGCAGCTGCAATATAGAAGTATGCTGAATAAATGCTCCTTATAAAAAGGGAGACCTGCTTTACCCTGAGTTCATAAAATCCCTACTTTCAAGAAGGAAAAAGATAACACAGAAAAAAATGAATAGCTGTGTCCTAGAGCACTGAACAGAAATTCCAGGAATTTCTTTTTGCTTTCTGTGGTAACTTTCGTATTTAAGAGAGTAAAATGCTGTTCAAATTTTAACACTGGAGGATTGCACACATCATCCGATACCACTGGTTCATCAAGGAAACAGGTACCTTTCCCTCACCAAATGCCAGTGTTTAACATTAATTCTAGGACTTGCATAAAGTTTAAAGAGTTGCATAAAGTTTAAGGAGTTAAACTTTAACACTTGCATCAGATGCTAAAAATATGCCACGTGATACTATCTATAGCTGTATTTCTACAGTTGCCTTGTTTGAAATATTTTAACTGGGAACTGCAATTAACTGAGAACATACCAGTGCCCTACTCAATACATTGCTTGTTTAGAATTTATTTATTCCATTGACATTATCCATACAGAATAAATTTATACTGCAAAGTGTTGCGAGACCATCAATAAAGACAAATCCAGCAAGAGTAACCTTTAACTAAATTTATTATCAGTACCACCATATACATGTAACAGTTAATAACTGCATACAAATTATCTGAACAAAGATACATAAAAGATTAGTCAACATACTCCACTTTCATTTCTATTAAATTTGGTTGAAGAATATTTGGTAACATAAAGACCACAATTTCAAAAAAAAAAAAAACAAACCCAAAACAAAAAGAGCTGTTTCAGATATAGCCCAGCTAATGTTAGATGTCAAATAGAGAAAGAATCACCGGGAAGAAAGAGAAATGTCGGTCTGTATTTCCACTCTACTCGTAGAATGATATATATTGCAAGTATGCAAGCATTTGTTATTCGGCAGCATTTTCAGATATGCTAGGAGAAAAAGTCAAACCCACAGCAATGTTGCAAAACTTTTCTTTTGAGTGTTAAGGAAATGAAACAAAGATTACCCTGAGCTTTAATGCAAAGTACATGCTTCAAAAAATCAAACTCCGAGGTCAGACCAGAAAATCTATTTGCCAAACAGAAAAGCTGCCTTCTTTGTACAGTCCTCTCCAAACCTAAACTGCTGATTAGTTTATCTTAGATACGCTTTCCAGTCTCCGCAAGTGAAACACGTAAAACAAAACTCAGAATACTGTAAATACTGGTTCCTTACTGTTCTAGCATGGCTTCATACTTAAGCTGGAACCGGCCAAGGCGCTCCCTTGTCTGGTACAGCGTGCCTCGCAGGATTTTTGCGAATACCAGCGATTTCACACCGCCACGCGCGAGCGCAGCGTGTCCCTCCGTGCGCTCGGCTGCAAGCCCTGCCCGCGTGTACGGAGCCGGCAGCACCGCGCCTGCTTGGCTCGCAGCGACAGTTTCATAAATGTAAATGAAACTTTAGATGCCAACTACCGATTGGCAGCAACGATGCCGTGGGATCCGGCTCTCCCTTCCCGGCGGAAGGCGCCGCGGGGCTGCTCCCTGGGCAGCACCGTGTCCGGCTGGGCACGGCGCGGAGCCCCCGCGGCTCGGGAAGAACCGCCGTGTGAAACCCAGCTGGCGGTTCTCCGCGAGTATCTGATTTGGGAAGCGTCTGTAATGACAGCACGAGAAGGAAATTAATGGGCTAAGAGCCCACTGGGTTTGAACACGGAGAATCCTGTTACCTCCTCGCGGATCAAGTACGCGCACACACCCGCACGCACACACATACACACGCACAAGGCTTACCCACGTGGAAACACTTTCTAACCAAAACACAAGTCCCCGCATCGCCGGTGGAAAACGCAGCTGGACCCCCGCGCCGGGGCTTCCCCGTGCCCTGTCCGCCGGCGCAGCGGGGACCGCGGTGGAGGCGGGGGCGCGGTCGGACGACCCGAAAATGCAACGTTTTGTCTTTAAACCACAAGAAAAACAAGCCAGGGCGGGGGAGGGGAAGGGCAAGAGACATCCCTCAGGGAGAGGAAACAGAGAGGAACAAAAACAACGGGCAACCCTGTACCCGCTCCCTTCGGACACTGGGAAAACTGGCCGCCGGGGCCCCTGCGGCGGCTGCCCTGCCGGGAGGCTGCGGGAAGCAGCCTGCCCCGTCGGCCGGCACCCACCCCGGCCGCGGCACGCCCGCAGCGCTCCGCCCCGAGGCAGGCGGGCAGTGGAGACCTCCGGGCTCAGCCGGCGCTGGGGCAGCGCGAGGCCGAGGGCGGGCGGCGGAACCGACCGCGTCCTCTGCCGCTGCCGCCCGTGCCTGCGTGTACCGGCCGGTCTGCCTCGCCCCCGCTCTGCCCGGACCCTCGCTGGCAGGAATGGGCACTTCGGGAAGGGACTACCATCCCTGCTTGTTTTCATGCCGCTCTGTCCGGAGGGGACCCCCGCCTCCAGAAATGTCGTTTCCTCCCAGCCGCCGGTCAAGCCACCGCTGGCCATGCCGCCGGCCTTCGCAGGGGCAGAGAGACCCGGCGGCCGGCAGAGCCTTCTCGTCCACCCTGGGCGGGCCTGCACCCCTGCACTGCTCGCGGGGCGCAGCCCGGGACCCCCGTTTCTGCCGCACCGGGAGTGGGCGGGAGGCGCAAGCGGGGAACAATGCGACGGCAGCCGTCGCGGCTTGCCCCTGTCTTGGGGCTTACCCCAGCAGCCCCGGTAACACCCAGCAGAAGAGCGATGAGGGCAAAACGGCAGGGACTGTCACCTGGAGAGAGGCAGAAAGTCCGACTGGACGCGGAAAAAGTCACCCCGTCCTCACGGGAGAACAGTTTGGTTTTTTGCAAATAAACTCGCGTGGGGCCGGGGATGAAAGCTCCCTTCTACCCCGCGATGGACGGCTCCGCTGCTCCCTCCCATCACATTTGTTTTAAAGCAGCTTTGGTGGAGGTGTTGTTGTCATCGAACCGACACGAAAACAGTGCTAAATAAACGCTAAATACAATCACACGCACACACCCCCTCCACGGACACATGCACATGCGGCAGGGAACCCGTTTCCTCCACCTCCGAGCAGAAGGGGTGGGAGGGAGACGCGGGGACGGGGAAGTCAGAGACACTCACCTTCTCGCTGCCGGGATATGCCGCTACCTTTATTTTAGGGCCGCTCCTTATTTATTTATTCTCGCACCTTCTCCGAGCCGTGGCTCGCCTTTTGCACTGTTCCTCTGGCAAAAACAGAACATCCCCNGAAATTCGGGGCCGGGGGGGGAGTAAATGGAGGAGGAGGCTGGTACGGGAGAAGCCAAACACTTCTCGCACTTCAGTGAGTGCAACTAGTTGCCTCTCACTCACAGGAACGTAAAAAGTTTCCGTGGCAAGGCACGGGACTTCCCTAAGGAAAGGTAACCCCTCCCGCTCAAAAAGGCCGTCCCGGGAGCGCGGAGGTAAGGGGCGAGGAACCGGGAGCCAGTGCAGCCCCGGGGCGCCGCTCCGCACTTGTGCCGGGAGCTGCCGCAGAGGCTGCTCCCTGTGCCGGCCCCTCTCGGCACGGCAGCCCCGCTGCCCACCCGCCGCTGCCCCGCTCAGCTGGCGGCACCGCTTGGCCCGGGCTCGGAACACCGCGGCAGGCACGGACCGCCGGCTGACCCGGCCACTAGACAACTCCAAAGTGTCCCTCCCGCTGTCCTCGGCCTCGTAGCCCGGGGCCTGGACCTTTTGCCTTCGCTACTCCCTGACATCTGCAGTTAGTGGTGATGGGAGCAAAGAAGGGGGCAGGGGTTGATTAATGCCAATCCACTAGAGAACAGGTAGTGAAGTCCACACTTCACTTTGTCCCTTTGTTGTCTTCTAGAAGTAATCTCGAGTTTAAATGATCAAGTATGATCAAATGCTACACAACAGGACTGGTTGGTGTACCCTTTTATAGGATACATTTGTCTCCTTTCTCTCAAGCTGGTCAGTGGGGATAAAGGCAAAGCCGTTTCCTGCTCTGAAACTGTATGCTCTTCACTGCAAGAAATTCAGCAGCTGCACTTAGTCCTCATTGCTCTTTTGTGTGGAGAAGCAGAAGAAAATCCCTAATTGCTTAGTCACATTTCATACTCTTACCCTTCACCTTGTATTATCTTCTGACTATTATTTCACTGAGTGGGTTGGGGGGCTCTTGTTAAACCAGTTGCATCACCCTCTTTCTGTCAAGGTAACTTCACTCTCCAAAGGGTCTAAGTAAAAGCTTTAAAAGAGGAGGCAAAAGTTAGGCACTATATTTGGAGAGAGATGAGAGAGAAAATCTTGGGTTTCAGAAGTAATGAAGTAGTAGATTTTGCGGCCAGCAAGTCACATGAAATGAGGGGGAAAAAGTATGGATTTTTGAAGGTTCTTTCCTACCTGCCTTCTCTTTTCTCACTTTGCATTTGGTGATACTGTTTAGGGACATTTAACTTTACTCAAGCCTTTGAATTTCATAGCTTGCATTCAGTGAATTGTACTAACATGGTCGTCTTTCTCCTAAATAATTTCAGACATCAGATGACTTAATCTTCATGAAAACAAGTCTATAAAAACCCTGTATTTGCTGTCCTGGGAGAGTCGCCACTCAGGAAGAGAACAGACTTGGAAAACTCTTTTGACCTACACAAATAAAGCTAGAAAAGCTTTTAAACTAAAAAAGCCTCCTAAATCCAGCCTTCAAATTGACATAGTGTAGGACAAGCCAGAAATAGGAAATTAATTTTGAAAATGAGAGTTTGGAGAGTAATTGGAAGGGGAGAAAACTCAGATTTGTAGGAATAATCATGACTGACAACCCTGCCACAGACTGAGTTGTAACTAATGCCAGCACTCATCTTGCTAACAGGCTCCTTCTGTGGGGAAACACGCTAACAACTCCTTCCTTTCGAGGCGACCTCTGTGAGTGGCAGCGCGGTGGTCTAGCATGAGTTACTCAAACATGGTAATGAAGGTTTTCTGAAGTCTGATTTCCTTCCACTTCAATGAAGCAAATTCCTGTTGTGGGGAATAGTCCTGTAGTAACATTGGTTGTTTTAATAGACATATCATTTTAAAGCAAGCTCTTAACCATCTGTTGTGCTCTCTCTTAAAAGGTACAGCTGACTTGAAAAGATTATCTATATCTTTGTTCAGTGTAACTTGCTTCAAACTGAGGAGATATGGGAGGCCTGCCCTGCTGGTACATGGTATGGTCCCAAGGCAAATCTCCCAGTAAAGGGGCCTGGCCTTGATGCCGTTGAACCATGCTGCTGTCTTGCTGTTGATTTTGGTGAGGGTGGGCAGGGTCATGCTGAAACTGGTGAGTGTATGTGTACTGAAGGGAGTCCTGCAGAAACTGATCTGATAATCAAACAATTTTTCACAGAGATTTATTGTAAATATGACTTTCACAGGCAGAAATTAAGTTATTTCGGTTAAATCAATGTCTTTGGGCTGAAGTAAATTCCAATGAGCTCAGTGGAAGTGGTTTCAGAAGGCGGCAAATACGAAATGTAGTACAATGCACTGGTTCACACAAATGACTCTCTGTGACCATGGAGAAGGTCATGCTAGAAATAGTCCTAACAGAGCCCAAGGAAGGGCTGCAGGATCCGCTTTTACACCAGAGTAGAAGAATAATACCTTATCCATTTAAAGCAACATGGGAATGTAAGTAGGCAGAATGTAATTATCTAGACTGGTATTTGGCTGGGCACTCCTACACTGGCAAAAAACTACCATAGGGTGTTTAATGCCCACAAGTACTCAGTATCTTTGGTTCTACCTCTTAATTAAAGACAGCACTTGTGATCATATTCTTTCTGCTGGTTCAATACTGTGTCAGCAGAAGAATGCCACCCTGCACAAATACCATTTCATATAGTAACCTGGAATTTCCTTGGAAGTCTTCCATGCAAATACTACAGACCCAACCCTACTTACTTTGTGAAATCTAGTGAGATTACAGCCGTAAGTAGTATGGCTCCAGAGACTCATGTTTGCATATGTTGCTAAAAACAATATGGGGTTTGGAATATTAATAAATAATTTTAAAATTAAACAAGTATTCTTTTGGGTTGCATCTCAGTGACAACAAGGTTTTGTTGCTGTTTAAGCAAAGGGATTATGCTTAAGTTATTCTGAGAAAAGCTAAAGACAGAGAGACACTATTTTGGCAATATATCATTATTATGTTTTATTGAAGTGCCTACCATATCCTCCATCCAGTTTAGGTACCTGTTGCAAATTTTGTTTTGCAAAAGCGGGCTTTGAAATATGGTTTCTTATTTTCAGGTTCAAGTATGAAATCCAAAAGCATGTTAATTAGGCAAAGAGTGTTGATCTATATACTTAAGGTTATTATTGGTGCTTCATGGCTTTATAGTCATAAAAAGAAAGAATGAATGAGGGTTCTTTTGACCTGGTTATCAGATTTCAGGTTTAGAAAGAAGGTGACCCACCCTTTTTAGTAATTCAACATGCAGAGTTCAGCTGTGGGTTCAAAAACAGGTTACAACTGGCTAGTCATTGTGATCTTGAAATGCCAACTGTGCCTTTAAGTATGTTATATAACCTATTTTTTGGTTTCAGTTTTCAAGTATGCCATAATTTCAGTGTTACTTAGATTTCCATATATTTTTTAATCCAAACAAATCTGACTTCAATCATAAGGTTCCATGGCTCCAAATAGCTGAGCTTTTCTAATATTTTATTCTGAGTGCCTACGTTCAATACTTCATCACAGAGATATGTGCTGCAGACAGTGCCAAATACAGTGCCAGGGATGTCCTCAATTGTGTTCAGTGCTTACCAGGAGAGGGCTCTGTTCTGCACACTGTACACAAACAAAGGTCCCACTGAAATTAGTGCAAGTTTTGTCTCTAAAGCTTGCTTAAAACAAAGCTGGCTAAGTGCAAAGGAAAATATGCATTTTTTCAGCTGCTCGCGCAGGTGGAATGAGGTATGCTTGATAATCCTAATTTGTATACTGCCATTGCACCAGGATCATTTTTTCCTTCCTGGGAGACCCACTCTGCTTCCTGCAAGATACCTTTCCGTCACGTTTCATGAAAGTTTCATGAGGTTTCATTTAAGTAATCTATGGACCTGATGCAGGGAAAATGTTGGGCCATACGTTTTTGTTTGATGATCCGTGTGTTCCCTGATCATTGTGGGATGCAAACTCTATGTCTGCACTGATCAGGGCTAGCACACAGATCTGTTAGCTGACTTCTTGTCGTAGTTTTGTTCTCATGAGTTAATCATCCTCCTAAACAATGCCCTGGTCCAGTTCAGATTGTGGTATGGGTCAAGGACCATTCCTGGTTCTTTGTCTAGTCCAGGCATCCATCCTATGCTGGAGAATGAGAGAGCTGATAATGAGAATTTTGGCCTTACAGAAACAGTGCTCTGAGAGATGGCCTTAGGTCAGAAGAGCAATCTTCAGAAAGTTTCCTTGTGCAGATGAAGCCTGAAAGTCACTCTCAGACCTGTTCCAGAGACTACGTTGGGTCAGGTTGTTGGGGAGGCAGGAGAAATATCAGGGTTGGCATTACCTCACCTCCAGAGCCTCTGGCACTGGGGGAGGACTGAGGGTGTGCCCCACATCCATCCGTGTTTATTCTGGCTGTAGAACCTTGTTTTATGTTTCATTTCATTACAAATAAAATAAAGAGCAATCCCTGGATGATTTATAAAAATGCGAACATTTTAAGCTGTACTATTAAATGTTTGTGCTGCTACTTAGTGTAATTCCCTTGAATTTGCTTTTTAAATCAGTTTTATGTTAGATGTACTTTCTTCACTTCTGATTACTTCTAGGAATTTCCACCATCTTTTAAAACTTTTCTCTGGTTATTTTTATCCATTTACAAGATTCTTCAATGGAATAACTCTGAGATGGCCACCATAATATTCCCAAAACTCTATTTAAAGCAGCTTCAAAATCTGTGAGACCTAAAACTCAGCATTTTGAAAATGGTGTTTGGTTATATATGTATAAACCAGAGACTTCATTTTACTGTCATTGATCAGAAATGGTCTGTGTAAGTCAGTATTTCTGTGTGTTAGTCAACTTCCAGGCATGTTGAGGTTTCCAGTGAAACCAAGAGCAAAGCACGCATCAGTGTCATTGTCAGCAGGATAGAGCTTGTTATGCAATAAACTCAAATACAGATTCATACCAAAAACCTTTTACTACGCTGTAACATCATATTGTTGCTGTATTGCATTATATATAATAACATATAGTCAGCAAGGAATGATTTGCGATAAGTTTTTTTAACATGTTTTATAGAAGTAAAAATGTCATTGCCAAATGACACTACAAATGACATTATATATTACCATTACCCTAAAAATAACTCTGTTACTTCCAGAACCATGATCAAATTCAACTCTCCGAGTAGCATAAGATTAAAGGAAGCTCAGGCAACTTCACTCATTTATTTGCAGGTGGTGTGCAATAGAGAAAGGAAACAGAGAAAAACTATAAAATGAAAAACAGAGATTCAAAAAAATTATGTCAAAGAGTATTTTCGGAAACCCTGTTTTATTTCAAAGTACAAGTTCCTTTCTCCTGTTAAATTGTTCTGCTCAAAGGCTTTAGACATTTCTGAATGTGTAAGTTACAGCTCCAGTATAATCTATAAGTATTTATAGATTTTAGCTGCTAGTTTATTTGCAGCACTGTCAGAATGGTAGTAGGCAGAAAGCCAGGCACAGCATTTAGGGGTAATTACCCTTCCTTTACAGCAAGTATTGCAATGTTGTCTTGCATTGGGATACTCCTAACCAGACTCTTTAGGTGCTGGTTTCTGTAAGGACCTTATCCTGAGTCTCAGAGTTATCAATAAGAAATAAAGTGGTTAGGTTATCTTAAGGGCATTTAAGCAGCAGTTGTAGAGGTCTGTTTTGTACATGTCTGTGAGTTAATCCTGAGGTTACACTCCTTATTAAATTATTCTTTATGCATTGAAATCTTAAGATATCCAGTAAGAGGAAAGTTTTGTCCTGGCTGCGAAATAATAAATGCACTCTGAAGAATCAGTAATGTTCATGGTTTCGGCATTCTTCCAATGGGTCTAGTGTCTTTATGTAATATATTACTAGTTATTAATGTAGTTATTATATTTACATTTGGTTACTTATTAACATTTACTTATAATTTATACATTCCACTGGGAGGTCCTTATTGCACTTGGTAAATGCAGAGGTAGGCACGGTCCCTGCCCCAGGGATCTTACCAGCCAGCCCCATGTAAACCACACAAAAGAAGTTACCAATATAATTTCCTCTGGCATGGTCATCCACTGGTTGAAGTGGATGGAAAGAAGCACTTCAGTTCTAGTGTTAACTGGAACATGCCATGATGTATATCTGAAGATTTTGTGGGGGCATTTTTACTGTAATTACACGTGACTGCACAGATGATGGGACAGTCTTTCAGCACAGAAGTAGCTAATCGTTTGATGTACTTTCTGAAACCACCAGCTCTGAATTATAAACAAGATAAGAATATACTTATGTGAGACTACATAAGGCCACATAACTTGGCTTCAGCTAACATAACAATGTTGATACATCAAGGTCTGTGAGAGCTACCTGAGCGGCACTCAGCTGATTTTCCCAAATTGAACAAGTAGACATTATGTGCCTTTCATTTTTGAGGTAGAAGAACTTGTCAGACAGGTGGCTGTGTGTGATCAAGTATTGATGCAATGGTACATGCACACCTTTCTCACCATTAGTTTGATTTTGGGCAACAGGTGTTCTAGGGAGGGAAAAAGATGCTTTTGAAAACAGTCTCCAAAGCAGTCCTGAGTAGTTTAAAACAGGAGGCAGCGGTTCATCAAGGTAAATGGTAAAAGGTTTCTTGAACCTTTATTCTTCCTCACCCTTCCCATTATATTCTTCTTTTCCTAGTAACAAATACTTTGCATGTTTTTAAGCAATTAAAACCAAATGGTGTAGGTTTTGCTACAGCTTCTAAGTTGATCTGAGACCTGCAAGTGGCTACTTCAGCCCCAGTTTCAGAACATCTTTGCTACTACAGTGGAAAAGAGAGAGTGGAGGAAATGGACACAAGGGAAGTGGACCTCGGATGAGAACAAAGCAGTTAGTGTAAGTCTCCACTCCTTGTCCTATAGCACACCACTTCATTAAAAGGCATACAAAATTCTCTTCCTCCTCACCTTTTCTGTTAGTTGACTACATTTGGGACTGGCTGTGAATGTGAGTGCCTTATTAGCATTTGAATGCCCTGTACTTCTGTGTAAATGCACTGAGGATTGAACTTCATGGTAAAAAAACCCCAACAAAACAACAACAACAAAAAAAAAAACCCCCACAACAACAACAACAACAAAAAACCAAACAAAAACCAAACAAAACAAAACCAAAAAACCCAACAAGACCAAAAACCCCCGCATATCCTAAAAAGCCTGTGTTTCATTTTCACTGCCCCATATCCTGTTCTGGGAAAACTTTTCTCCACTTCTGACTTCATAAAAGTATACACACATCCTGAGATTTTTTTTAAATACACATTTTCATTATTCACACTTTTGAAGCTCTGAGAGGGACCAGTTTGAAGCACCTAAATTCTGGGAAAAGTTTTGTTCTGGAAACAATTTTTTATTTTGAGATCTATTGATGAGGTGATTGCCTAAGAATTCAGTAGGAAACTGAAGAGGAGGCAATTTCTGAGTTTTGAAAGATCATCAATAACAAGTAAAAACAAGTCAGGTTTCTCCATGGATTATTTACACAAGAGTAGTTGTTGATAAATGAACTTCAGATTGGATATTAGAGCTACATAGTGTGCAGAGTGTAATAATAGTTTTACTGCTCAGAGCTTGTGAAGACTGAAAAATTTACAGCCAATTTACTCAACCTTAGCAGCCAAGAGTAAAATCCTTTTATCAGTCCTCCTCATCATGTACCATATTAATAATATTTTTATTTTTTTAAAAATAGGTATTAATTTTCCTTATGTTTTGTTTTTGAAAACAGGCAACAACTTTTAAAATAATTGTATTGTATTATGAATGGAATTTAATATTTCCTACTTGAGGGTGGGAATTAATAAACAAATACTTTCATATCTCAGGTAATATAAAGCACAGTTATGATGCTCAGATGTATGGTGTCATGGCTTTGCTCTTAGGGTGCAGGAGTTAAGACATGGCATTACCATAGCTGGCAGCAAGAGGAGATGCTGTTTCAGTTTTGTAAACATGCAGCTAGTTATGCAAAGTCAGAGATGAACTGATTTTGATGAATTGGTAAGGAGGAAGGTGACCAGTGCTGGAGACCTTTCTTCATCTACCAGGTTCCAGATGATGGGAGAGATATGTTTTCCTGCATTCCTTCCTGGAACCTTCACTTGTGAAGATGAATGGTAGCAGCATCTATGTCAGAGTACCAGGAGAAAATCAGGAATGTTCTTGTATCAGATTTGCTTTCACCTGTTCGAAAGTTTAAAAAGGTCTTTTTGTAATGAAAGACTTTCAAGAGGGAAAGATTAAGAGAGGGCGAGTGAGGTAGTTAGCTTGCTTGGGTATCCAGGACCCTTCTTACTTGTCCTGTTTGGTATCATGCATACTGCTCTAAATGAACCGTAACGGGAAACAGGATTTCTAGAAGTGAGCAGTACCACTGAACTAATTAATACTTTCTTAAAGGAAGTATTTATTACAAAAAGAGGTTTATTTCAGCAATTATTCTCAAGTAGAACAATCTGGAAAAGCAAAGCAATATTGCCCTGAAATAACCTGCAAGCTTCCTATAGAGGGGCTAGATTTCCTCCATCAGGAAAAAGAATTTTCTCAGTCTCTGTAAGTAGAAATCTGGTGGAGTTTT
>VYZT01041556.1:29779-40995 GCA_013400735.1 Pomatostomus ruficeps
AGTAGTGGGGAGGGGGCCATAAAGATGGCTCCTGTGAGAAGCTTCTGGAATTCTTCACCGTTTCCAGCAGAGCCAATCTCTGATGGCTCTGAAGATGATGGACATGCCACTGGCTAAGTCTGGGCCAATTAGAAAGGTTGGTTATGCCTCTGTGATGACATATTTAAGGAAAAAATCGCAACGTGTGCACGCAGCTGCCTTTAGTTAGAAAAGGAGGAGGATGTGAGAACATGTGAGGGAAAACAACATGGAGACACCAAGGTCAGTGGAGAAGGAGAGGGAGGAGGTGCTCCAGGTGCTGGAGCTGAGATTCCTCTGCAGGCCGTGGTGAGCCCATGGTGGGGCGGGGTGTCCCCTCTGCAGTCCATGGGGTCCATGAGGGATGCAGAGCCACCCGCAGTCTGTGGGTGAGGTGCCAACATTGGAGCAGGGAGATGCCAGAAGCCGCAGTAGCCGTGGATGCCAGAAGAAGCCGTAGCAGTCGCAGCCCAGTGAGAGACAGAGACTGAGATAAAAGTCCCGCAGTTTGTGGAGGAGGTGACCACGCTGGAGCGGGTGGATGTAAGAGGAAACTACAGTCCAGGTGGGAGACCCGGCTGGAGAGAGAGGGGCCCCCTGCTTCCATGCTGGAGCAGTTTGTCCTTGGAGGACTGCATCCCGTGGACGAGTAAAACCTACGCCATAAAAGTTCACAGAGAACTGTCTCTCGTGGGAGGGACCCCATGGCAAAAGCAGAGAAAAAAACTCCTCTCCCTAAGCAGGGGAAGAAGATCCTGGAAATGGACTGACCTGAAAACCCCACACCCTGCCCCCCCTCACAGTGTTTGTGGGAGGGAGGGACGGTTGGGGAGGAAAAAGAATGGTGTCTTTTAAAGGTTTAGGTTTACTTCTCATATCCTCCTTCTAACTCTGGTAGTAATAAATTTCACTTTGCAACTTAAGTTGAGCCTCGTTTGTCCTTGGAGCATTTTCTCCCGGTTCCTTATCTCAACTCATGGACCTTTGTGTTAATTCCCTTTTTCTTTCCCCCATCTCCTTCCCTCCTCTGCCCAGCTGTGGCAGGGGAGGAAATGAGTGAGCAGCTACTGTGGGTGCCTGGCACTTGACCAGAGTTAAACCACATTTTGGTTGCTAGTTTTTCAAAGGACTTACACAAGAAGCTCGAGTGGTCAAGACAGCTTGTGTCAGAGAGTCATAGAACCACAGAATGTGCCGAGTTCATAGGGCCCCATCGCGATCACTGAGTCCTACTTCTGACCCTGCGTAGGATACCCCAAGAGTCACACATGAGAGTGCCTGAGAGTGTTGTCCAAACACTTTTTGAACTAAGACAGGCTTGGTGCTGTATAGTTAATAGTGAACAATGGACTTATAGAGTTGGTGAAGTCTGGCTCCTCAGCCTATCTGACAAAGTACCTATTTGCCTTTCCTAACTGGAAGATTGTCTTCAGCATAATTTAAACTCACACCTCTGGAATTACTGCAAAATAACTTTTCCACTCAACTTGTCTAAGTAGCTGCTTCTATTAAGTACCTTGCCAGGAGTCATTAGTTACAGTCTTTAGGACCTACCTCCCCATTACTGCTGGTACCATATTATTTTGTTTCTCTAATACAGATGTTTCTGATTAAAAACAAACCTTGTAAACCCGTCATCCTAGTTCTTAAGATCTACACTTCACTGAGAAACGTTATATTTGTTTTCTATATGTAGGATAGAAATGTTCAGTATATCCTCTAATATTGTTACCAAAGCTGAGCATTTTCCCTATTAGACTTGCCTGCAATAGTCTCATTAAAAACCATTTTAAAACCAGCAACTTATAATTTTTGATCTGGAAAAAAACTTTTGAAAACATACAATTCTAATTGTTGGTTTAATCTAATTTTTCATCTGGTAAAATAACCATTTGCAATTTTATGAACACCAAAGTTCTAAGATGTTTTTCAGCCTCTATGAAATTCTTGATTTTGCTTTCTTGAAATATGGAAAAGTTGTTTTACTACTGAGGCTGTTCAGCCTTTTGTTTTCTTTCTATTTCCATCACCACAACACGTCTATTTTGCCCTTCAGCACAAAAAGCTGTTTAATTTCCATCCATAGACAGAAAAGTCCAACTGGAAAAGATTTTTGTAAATTCTTGTGCCTAACTTTCTTTTTTTCCTTCAATTTAAAGTCAGAGATCTAAAAAAGTACAAGTAGTAAAGTCATCATGAATTCTTCAAATATGAATAAACCCCATTTTTCTCACTTACATTTCACTTATATGGAGAAAGTGTGTGCCATCTTTAAACAACTGAGACCCCAAAAGTGTTGCTTGTCACTGTTGAAGGTGTAAAGAGTTGTAAATGTATACAAGTTTGCAGTCTGCAAAGAACTTCTGTGGAAGCCTACAGAGCATGCACTAACAAAAGTCTTCTATCTAACAGCCTCTGATACTGTTTTTATGTATATAAACTCACTATTAACTTCAGGTTTTGCCATTATTTCTCAGAAAATATAGATGAAACATCCAGGCTCGTGCAAGACAAGGAGGTGATCTGAGACAACCAGCACAACCTCACTTGTGAACAAATCATCCCTACCCACAGGGGCTGGCATTGGAACTAGATGGTCTTTAAGGTTCCTTCCAACACATGCCATGCTGTGATTCATGAAATTAAAGACAAAGGATTTGTTTGATAAGGAAAAATGATGGAGCCAGGTTCTTTAAAGTAATAATACAGTATAAATTATACTGTGACTCTGGAAATATTTTGGTATTAAACTGTTTCTCAATCACTTCCGCAATGTAGAAGACAGTGGTCCTTTTATTAGATTGAGTATGAGTATAAACAAAAAATGCATGGGATTAAACGATGGGACTATCATAACAACTTCTCTAAGATATTTTTCTTCACCTATTAAGCAACTGGGTAAAAATGCTGCATAAGCAGTGCCCTCAGTGTTCAGTTGTCCTGAAATTAGACCACTCTTATCTCATATGGCAGAGGTCCTTGCATGAGAACCTGGCATTATGCATTCCGTCCCTGGCAGCCACCACCACCAGGCCCCAAGATTCAGGAGTATTTTTAGTAGAAGTTTCAGCAAAACCAGGAGATCTGAAAAGGTCTGATGCCTTTTTTTGTAATGAGGTACAGAGCTACTGCCCTGACAACTGTAATGAGGTGAGCAGTCATCTTTTGCCAGCTCTTTGGAGAAAAGGGTAGTCAGGACTTAAAAAGCAACAGAGGACTATACAACTGGAAGATGAGCAAATGCTGATCAGGAAGTCAGCCTGATTTTCCACCAAAACTCAGGCCAGACAATTCAATAGCTTTAGCTACATTAGCTCTTTTTCTGTAAACAGTCCCCTAGGTTTAAGTGGATGTCCTCAGACTGTCTTACAGAAGCAAAGCAGAATCTGGCACAGGAGAGAACGTCTTTTAAGTCTCCACTTTATTGCTAAATTCTTTTCTTCTTGGAGTATGTTACCACCAAAGGACTACATTTATATTAAAGGAAACTTTATGCCATGATGGAACTGTGAAAATAAACTTCAAAGGCATATCGTAATGTTGAAAGTGTTCGCCATGGATGGGCCGTTCTTCTCTCTTTCTAATAAATAAGTCTGAAACTGCTTTGAGTTGTGAAAGGAGATAGATTTCACATTGTAAAAAAACACTGAAATTATGAAGACAAATGCTAGAGAAGATATTTGGCATTTCATTAGCATGCGCTTGCAGGAAATTAGGATGTCCTAGCACAGAAAGGAATCTTAGAAACATTTCACAAGACACTTATTTTTCGAATTTTTCTAATACTGATGAAACCTGAGTTTATGGGAGAAACTAATACCTTAAACAGTGGAGTTTTTCCCTGCCGCATATGATCCATAATACTTAGAAATTAAACAACCAAAGCAAGAACCACGTAATAGCAATCATCCAAAACAAGAAATTAGCATAACATAGCAGCTCTGAAAACAGAAATTAAAACCCCACCAGAAAGACAGGATAGGAAGTCCTGGGACACTTGATAAAAATCAAAGGCAGAATTACTATTGACTTCTAGTGGATCAGAATTTCACTCAGCATGAACTTAGACTAAGCAAAACTAAATTATGTATATGCTAGCTAGGCCAAGATTCTGTAATTTACACATAAAAGTGTAAATTCCATTTGTATTCCATTTAACATAGATAGTTGCAGATCCCTCCGTAAATTACGTGAATAGTGAAATCGAAGACAAGTACACCTAAAGATAGAACTGTAGCAAAACACCTGCATGAATCATTTCTGCAGTATAGGTTTGTTTCTGTAGGATAGACACAGGTTATAATCACACAGATCTTAGCATAAATTCTGTGTTCTTCAAAGAAGTGCAGACCTGATGTACACGTGGCATTTGCTTAATGCTTAACTGAGGAGTTTCATCCTCCTTCGTTTGTGTTTATAATCCAAATAGTAAGAGACAACTCAAAGTCCATCATTATTGTGAGCTATCTTAAGTACACTTGCATGGCAGGAGAAGTGGAGTCAGACCACTTAGAAGCCCCATGCTCAGAAAAGAGGGTGAAACTGCTCAGTTTTGTCATCCCAAAGGAGATCTCCTCTTTGAGGAAGATCTCCTTAACAAAAGGGATCTCCATGTCACCAGTCTTGGAGGTGTACATAAGGTAGCCCACAAAAGTTACTAGTTTTGTAAGAAGAAAAAGTGGTTAAAGTGGGTAACAGCTTAATCTAAGATCTAAACGGAGGCAACTGTGAGTTCTGCCATTCCTAATCAAGGAAAGACTATTTCCACAGGGCTGGAAAAAACATAAGTCTATAAGAAGCCTTAGGCATAAATAAAGTATTGTAACATGGAAATATCTTAGCATTCATTAACACCAAAACTATGATATCATAGCATATATTTTCTATGTTGCACAGAAATCCACCACCTATATAAAAATCCACTCCATATATAAAATGGGGTTTGAACATTCTGCTGTGCAAGTAAACCTTTTAATGAAACATGCTTGCTACAAGTTTATATATGATGACCAATAGGCAAGTGACAGAAGAATGGAACTAATAAAAATACGCCAGTTAACTTCTTTTCCCCTCCTACTTTTGCCAAGTTTTACCTATATTTTATCTGCTTGCAGAGTGGTACTACAAATACTTTCCTGTGTGAGTAGTTGCAGATTTTCAGGATTTGCAGGCTAAGATGCTTTGTCTAAGAACTGTTGTTGGAACAGGCTTGGCTTTGGATCTCATGAGCTATATCATGCAGGCTGCTGCTTTATTATATATCTTAAGATCTGAGGCTTCCTCTTTTTTCCACAGATCTGCCTATGGAGCTCTCTAACATTTACATGTCTAGTGTAAATACATCATGTAACCACACGCTGTGTTAGCCTGTGAGTTTATTAACTGCGTGATTGAGCAAAAGTCAGAAAGAGGGGGTTTTACAAACCAAATCACCATGAAGTACTTACCGTCTATTAGAGAAACGCTCATGGTGAACATTCCACTGTATTCCAATACGAGTGTTACATCTTGAAAACAATCACACTAATAGGAAACCCCATTAAAATATTTTCCCACCACACAACCCTCCAGCCAGAGACTGTTTCAGACAATGGTTTCACTCTTTAGTAATGATATTCCTAGCAGTTCCATTGTTCTAAACTAGTCCCACAGATATCTAATTTTTAGTAGGATAACACACACTATTATAACATATCAGAATTTTTTTGACCAGAAAATTTCCCTCCAACTTTACAGACTTAAGGGCACTCTGTCACCATATGTGGTTTCTTGCATATTTCTGACTACTGTATTCTGGAACTAAACAAACTTTGTCACACCACCCTTATCCGTGACAGATTTCCACTGCCTGCGGGTGTTTATGGACAAAAAATAAGCAGTCTGTTTTAACTCATCAGAAAGTGAGCCTAATGAATAGGCTTAAAGCCTCATCTGTTTACTAGTATTTTATTATTTGTTAAACTGTCTCATGGTCGGTGCCACTCTCACCACTGTACTTAGCTAATGGCCTATCAACATTGCCATTAGAAACTTCTTTTGAGAAGTCAGTGGCTTAGCTGAAAATTTGCAATAGTGGTGCCGACCTAGAATACTAGTGCCCAGATATGACTTGAATATTTTTATTAGAAATTTAATATGAATGCATGTATATGAATGCTAGTGAGGAATGTTAATGGTCTTATTTAAACCAGACAGTCATTGTACAAGCTTCAGCTCCCTGTGATTTAGCCGGTGCACCTTGGGCTTCAGAGGCAACCTGTATTATTTCAGTTTTCACCTTCTTTGAAACAGTGAGGTACCTTAAATCAAAAAGTAGGGTTCTACTATCTGCTTGAAACTGAGCCCAAGTAGGCTCACAACGTTCATGTACACTGCAGTGGGACAGTTCAGACAGCACTGCCAAATTCGCAGCCGTTGGGGACTTCCTGATGTTTGTTAGTCCTATTCCAGTGTCATGCGGTGTGCAATATGAGCTGCTTCTTGCTGAGTGCAAACTCCAAAGTGGTGTCATGAACCCTCTGGGGAACACAGACATCATCTTTTTTATTAAGGACCTGGCTGGTACCCATCACACATTCTGGCCACTTCTTATTTAAGAAGAAATATCTATGTGCTCTTTCCTTCCCTCTTTCTTTAAAAATTAACTGCTGTCATCACTTCTGAATACTTTCCTCCAACTACCAAAACCAGAGCCTGTCAGGAAACTTCTTCAACTTTACAGGTGCAGAAATATTTAGGAAAATAATGAACTGCAGCCGTGATGGTCCGGTCTGACTGGAGGGCTGTACAGGCCTGTAACAGCACATTCATCACAAAGCACAGGCAGCTCACGCTAACACATCCGTGTGACATCCCTTCCCCAGGTTAATCTGCATCTACTGAATTTTCAGTATGAACAAATGGTTTTGAAACTACTGGTTTTCATGAAGCTTCTGGAAAAGCAGCTGTCCCAGGGATGCCATGATTTTCTGCCCAAACATACCCCTGACACAATCCAAGCATGAGCTACCATAGATCCATCAAAAGGCAACGTGGCTCATGAAGGTTCTAGAAAACATGTGTTATGAGGAGTAGCTGAGGGAAATGGATTTGTTTAGTCCCAAGAAGAGGAAGCTCAGGGGAGACTTCATCACTCTCTACAGCTCCCTGAAAGGAGGTTACGATGAGGTGGGGACTGGTCTCTCCTGCTGTGCCTGCAGCCAGAGGACCAGAAGGAATGGCCTTAGACCACTTAGATATTAGAAAAGAAATTTTCATCGTTAGGGTAGTCAGGCACTGGAATAGGTTGCCCACCTGGAGGTGCTTCAGAGGTGTCTGGATCTGGCTCTGGGTGTTGTGGTTTTGTGCTTTAGGGGTTACAGTGGCAGTGCTGGGTGGATGGTTGGACTGAATGATCTTAAAGGTCTCTTCCAACCTTGATGATTCTATGATTCTGGTCATTTTCAAGATGCGGCTTTTGCTGATGTGAGGATTGCAAAATTAGTAGCTTATTTTGTTCCTCCTTCAATTAGAAAAACCATAGTTCAGTAAAACAGTGGTCTTTTAAACACGCAGTGACACCTCAAACCTTTTATCTCTGGAAAATAGCAGCTTTAGTAAGGTGACTGCTTAACATTATAATGTTTGAGGCCTGATTCTGGTTCCAAGATCACAGATATGACAAAAGCTTAGACAGGAGTAAGGTAGCATCAGGTGATGTGAGAAACAAGCTTCATATGGGGATTCTTCAGGTACTCCTTGTCACATCAAGTGAAAGGGAGGACCCATGATACTGTTTTGGAATTTACCTTTATCAAGACCTCTTTAAGTACAGGGGCTCATCAGTGTGTCTCTACTTTGGCACAGCCTTTAATCTTCACCATGGCCCTGTTTTCCAAGTGCAAATGAGAAGAAAACCACAACTGAAACCCAGACAGAAATGCCAGGAATATGGGTCTTGAAGCTGGAGGCATTCTCTGATGTTGCTCTGTGACTATATGGTGTACAGATGATTCAGAAAGTAGAAGGTGTTATACAGCCCAACAAAAAAAAAAATCTTTTTAGAAGGAAACTAAAGGCAATTAAAGAAAAAGAGGGTCAGTTAAAAAAGCTAACGGAATATAAATATCATGTTTATAAAATAAAATAATGCTGAGTTAGACCTGCAACTTTAGCTCTCAGAAGATGAGAGAAGATGAAGTACTCCATTATGCCAGGCTTGCTTGGACACCTTTGCTATTTGAGGCAGCCTCAGAGGAGCAGTTGCATTCTTACCCTGAAAAGCAGGGTGGCCACATGCTGTGTGTGAGACCATTGCGCAATACTCCAACAGCAAGCCTTGGGAGCCAATCCGAGTTATGGGCCCACATTTTGTAATCCTGGTTCACAGGCTATAAATAAACGTGTAATTGATCCCTCTTCACAGAACAAACTAGATGCCTTCTGGTGTCAGCTTGAAGTTAGGAATAAGTTTCTCGTTTTCTTTGCAAATATTGAAGGGTACTTGACCAATTTTAGTTAGTAAAGGCAACACCATTTATTTCTTTACTAATAAATGGATAATGGAGCTAAATAATGATTTCACAAGTTCTTTTGCAATACTTATCTTTCTTCTTTCTTATTCATAAATTCAAGTTATTAATTCCTACTTAGTTGTGGCTTTTTGACCCTCCTGATTACTTTTCAAATCTTTGAACTTTTTTGTTGTCCTTGGCTTCATGCAAGACATTTTCTGCAAGAGCCTTGGACTTTGGCACAGTCTGAACTAGTTGGAAACAGATCTCCTTCCAGGTACACATCAGAAAATCCTATTGGTTGTAAGCATTTGTGGAGACCACTGATGGTGTGCTTCATATTGTTGATGTTCAGTTTTGTTCGGTGATGTTCAGAGTAAAGACAAGTACTAGATACCTACTACATGCGGTAGGGAAAAGAATTAGGAAGAACAAATGCGTAAAATTTAAATACATTCAAGTTGAAACCCACATATTTTTATATGTAAGGGATGTTTTTCACTGGAACAAACTCGCTGAGGAAATAAAGCCTGCACCATCTCTTTGTATCTTTCCAAACAAGTCTCAATGCTATAGTGAAAAGCATTATTTTGCTCATGAGTTACAGCTACATGTAATTATATAATTTATGTCCTTTTGAGGTCACTAACCATCATTTTCCCTTTTAGATTTAAAGTCTACAGATCTTACACATTTGTGATAATATGGGTGATAATAATTTGATGTTTTAGTGACCGGTTAGATTCCTGTGAGAACAAAAAAGTTAATACTACTGAGGGATTTGGTTTTGTTTTGTTTCATTTTATTTGAGGCGCCACTTTATCTTATTAAACTTGTTTAAGTAAAATAAATAGAGTGCCTTTTTTAATGCTTCTGCATTAGTTACTCAGCTAGCATTTCTCCATAACTTTCCAAGTAGGCTGAGCATAATTTAGATTGAAATGATAGCCGATTACTGAGTATAGGATATACCAGGCAGACTCTTTTTACAGAGGAGGGAAGACTTTGTATCTGGGTTTGTAACACGTGGAATTTAGACATGAAGTGCAACCACAGTGAAGTACTGGTGGGAGTCGCAATGTAAAGTGAAGTTCTGAGCCCAAACGGAAATCTCAACAATCAGACAATGTTGTAAAGGAGATTTCCATGATAGATCTGAAGATTAATCCCCAACACAATATCTCTCAGAGGACAAGGCACATGTAAAATAGGTAGAAAATGGAGTGTTCTTCTCTCTTTACAAAAGGGGAGCAGAAACACTGGGAACCTTGCCTCGGGAGCTTTGAGCAGAATCCACTCCATGCCTTAACAACAACCCTGTTAACCAGCATTATTGCTACTCTTTCTGTTATTGCAAACAATTATAGCAGGTCTGGAAAGAAAAGTAAAGGAAAACAAACAATCAAGTTTATCAGTCTGTTTTATTTTATCTATTTCAGTATAATTGCTACTACAATGTACATACTCTGAGCAGTATATAAAATGTTTTAATGACCAGGACAGAGGGTTACTAGCTAAAGGACAATTAAGTGGTTACCTCCTAAGTCGCCTGTTACACATTTACATCTGAGAGGGAATTTTACTCTAAAGGCTAAGCCTGCAAAAGGCTCCTTGGCAACACAGGGCGGTGCTCTGCCTAATCTCAAGCATCCTAGGGCCAAAGCATAAACAGAAACTTTGGCCTTGTAATTCTTTCCATGGCAGTGCCCACCTGCCTCAGTGCCTGGAGGAATTCACAGGAGGTGGCACACTGAGCAGGGACCATGGTGTGTCATAGGTGTCAGTACTGTCTAGGGCACAGATGCTTTACCCTGGCTACAGGGCAGCAGGATTGGTGGTCTCCCCTCCTGGAGTGAGGCACCTGAAAAAAGTATTTTCTCTTTTTTCTTTTTTTTTGATAACCAAGTATTAGTTGCTTAATCCCTCCTGAAGACTTCACAGGAGGAGCTGATGGTACTCCTTCTGTTTCAGGAATCCCCCAATCTGGAAATATACTGGAAAGAGCAAGAAACGGGATGTTTTCCCTCAGAACTGTGCTTGTGTAGGAGCTTCTTTTTTGCATCTGTTGCTGTTACTGGTGAGGTGCCCCCAAAGGTTGTGCACAGTCACATTTGAAGCCTGCGTGCAGCAGAATCTGCAGACTTGATAAAACACATATGCAAGATCCACACTGTGTGATGTTTAGCACAGCAGAAGCTTCTCAGGTATTTCAGAATGCACATTAATCTTTCTGCAGTGTAATAGTGTAAGGCTGAAATCAAAATACAGCAGAGTGAAGTGACAGTCTTGATGAAACATTTACACTGAGTGGATGGCTATGAAGAGGAAGAGAAGAGGACAAGTACCCAGAACTTGGTGCTGAAGTATCTGTGAAACTTCACTATCTTGCTCATTAATCAAATACACACTGTAAAAATTATAGGTGAAATAAAGTGGAATATCCAAAGAGGCATTTCAATAAGTACAGTCTTAGAGCTGATGACTATCATGCATCTCATGTCTTCTTTATCATTAGTCACCCAATGGCTTCAGCACTTCCCACTTTGGGTTCAGTATCTGCTGCGGTGCGTTCCATAGAGGAACTTAGCATCCATCCACGGTTTCAGGGGCTGTCCGGGATGCTCCAAGGCACAGGTGGGCTGGTGAAGTTCCTGTAGGGGTTCACCTAGTCCACCAATGGTACAGGAGCGCTGAAGAAGGAGAGAC
>VYZT01041556.1:41013-72535 GCA_013400735.1 Pomatostomus ruficeps
GGGGGGGGTGTGGTGGCAGGGGAAGGGGACATAGCAGAGCCTGGCCATGAGATAGACCGAAACTGGCCAGAGCACACCGCAACAAGTATCTTCTTTTCTATCCTAAGAAAATGTTACAAAGCCGGTCTGGAGGCTACACTGAGACAGAAAAACAGATGTTTTAATTTGCTGGCCTAGATAAAGGAAAAGTTTGAGTACGATCAGATATGTTGGAAGGTCACCTGAGATAAGAAAGGAAACCCTTGTTTCCAGTATTACTACTAGTGGTGGCTTCACGTGAAAGCTTGGAGTTGTTTTAAGAGGAGGCAATTCATATTCCATGACAGTCACTAGCCTTGTATATGAAATAGGAAGACAAAGGATAGAACCAAAGTTGCATAAATATTGTAACCACTACTAATCTCTTTGGTGGTCATAGTTTTGCTGGGCTTGAATATTTAAGGGTATTAAAAAAACTGGCTACCAGAGCAAATCTCACTTGAAAACCCAGTGAGGCTATGACTAATTTGCAAATCCCATTGAGCTTCAAGAATGAGAAAATTAGCAACCTGCTTAGTCCTGTAAAAAACAGTTCCGGGGCATATCCAACAGCAGATTTTGGCTGCTTAAAAATTTTAAAACAAAACATTTAAATAGGATTAGGCAAAAACTGAGAGGGAGGTTGAAAGTCTTTTTGACAGACAGGTTCTTCATGGCTGTAGCTCTAAAGTGCATCTGTCACACCACCTATGAATTTCTCACATCCATGCTTAGACCTCAAAGGTGGGCATGTTTCTGAGTTTTTCACTGAATAAATATGGTAAGTTCCAAGCTCCCCTACCTATTCCAAATAAAATGAGGATAGTTTTGAATGCATTAATTTTGTTTACTAGGTATTTAACCAGGCTTACTAGTTCTGGACATTGAAAAACCTGGATTCAAAGAAAATCATGAGGTTCCTTTAGAAAACCTAACACGTAATGGGACTTTTTCATTGCCCTTTTGTTTCTTAGGGTCTTTTTTCCCCAGTATTTAGTACCTACTTAGTTTACTCCAGAAGACTTTTCTTGGTGAAGAAAGAGGAGCTGGAAATTCACATTATTTATTAAAAAAATTAAAATAATCATTTCGAATGTGCATGATTTTAGGGCTTAGGGTTGCTGGAAGAATTGTTTGAATATGGTACAAACAGGAAAGCAGACCTATGTTTTGTGTCCTAAGGGTTAACTCTTTCTCAAGGGAAAACAAAAGGATGCTATGAAAGCAGGTAGAATTGCTATTGCTGTGCTGGGGAAACATAGAAAAGACTTCTCTTGATCCCAGTGATGGAAGAAATGGCCCTGGATCACACAAGAAGGTAAGCATTGCTTTTCTCTCCTTCTTCAGCTCTGGGGCAGCCAAACTGTCTGCTTACACAGCCAGGGGATTGCACAGAACTGCCTGTCTTCACTTCCTTAACCAGGTGTCATCTCAGGCTAGGAGTACATACCCCAGGAAGCTCCTTGAGCTGCTTCCTTACTTATATTGAGCCTCTGCAGTATCCTAAATCAGCCCAAACCTGCAAGGTACAAGCTGGCCTTGAGTGTTGTATTTCAAAAAATGCACAACAGTATTCTTTCTGAAGGGACATCCTCCTTTCTGTAACTGTGTCGTTCGTTCTGCTGTTAATGGGAGCTGCTAAAGAGGGAGTATAAATCTCACAAAACAGTGACTCCAGCATGATGCATGTCCTTACTTAAGCAGTTAGGCAAATGCAGTCTGCTTTTTCTCTCTTCAAGGGCCACAGAACAGCTGAGGGACATTATTATTTCCCAGGGCCATCAGAAGTGAATCCAAAAGTCCAGCAAATATTTTCTTTTCACTCTGTACTTGTTTCACTACTGAACTCTGGTGAATTTTTAATTCAATGCCTCTAAAAAATTGAAAGGAAAGGTATTCCTGCCATTATTGCTATTACAAATTGCCAGTGATGTGAAGTCAAAATGTAAGCCATACTGGACATTGTAAGCATCATGAATTTTCACCTGTCATAAAAGAACACAATGGTTTTTAAGTTTCAGGGAACTTGAACATGAGGAATTTTCAAATATTTATAATTTTTTTATTCCACAGGAAAATATTCAGGGGAATGGAAACTCTCAATTGGAACACTAGTTCAGTACAATATTTTGGGGATCTCTCCAGTCCAAAACTTGATTTCCTAACCAAACTAGATACAAACTGAAGGATATGATGAAAAGAGAGAGATAGAAACCCCAGAACAGCAAAAAGCAACTTAATCAGGGGCAGAAAAAGCCATTGACTAAAGACTCTGCTCAAGTTAGTGTTAACTTTTTACATAAACATAGACAGTTCCACCTGGATAAACCTGTAATTGTCCCTTTTATCCATCTTAAGCATCCAAAACTGCAATGACAAGACACTTTTGATTGGCTTTTCCTTTACCTGATGTTATGAATAGAGCTTCAGAGAATCTTGAATACATGATGGGAATATTTATGAAAACTTTGCAAGTTTCATGGTACAAGAACCAGGTTTCCTGCTCAACTCTATGACAACTGCTTAATTTTTAAATTGAAAATTTATTGTAGCATGATAGTCTGCAGTATGGCATTTTTTTCCCAATACTAAACCCAAAGATTTCCCACAAAAAAAAAAAAAAAAAAAAAGGTAAAGTGAGCCTTATCAGAAACCAGGGAGTTCATAATTATGATTGTCAGGATCCTCAAAATTAATTACAATTTCAAGCTGTGACAGAGCCTAAAATAGCAAGAGTTGCTGGTGATCCAAAAATCACTCACAGCATGTCCAAGCTAGTATTTGGCAGAGAGCATATGCAACTTAAAAAAAGAACATAACCCTTTAGGCCCATGCAAGCAATTAAGCTTTTTGTGGAAATGTCAGGCCATAAGTATGAAAAGACCTTTCAATTGTTTGTGCACAACTTTCCTCTAATTAGTGAAAACTGATTTTAATTTTTGCCCCTTCATTTTTCAAATGAGACCAGATGGGCTTAAGTTTGGAGGGCAGCTGTTCTGTTCAAAACAAAATAAAGAAAAAAAAGGAGATGATTCTTGCCAAGTCAGACTCCATGATTCTTACAGTGAGGGGGTACAAGTAAATGCCAGTCAGCTTAGCAGCATTGAGAGATACGTAAGGAACTTAGCCTGAGAGCTCTGCTGACTACGTAAAACAAGAAGACATTTCCAGACGTGTCTGTCAAACAAAGTATAAAAATAATCAGAGGCTGTTGGCACAAGTTACTGTGACTCTAGCTGATGTTCAAGTGGATAAAATTTAACAGCACTTTGATAACTTTAGTTTCATTGTTGAAGTGCTTCTTGCTAATATTCTAAATACAGTGATCAGTGAGGTAAAAATAAACAATATGACCATGTTTTATCAGAGCTACCTCAAAAAACTAATGGGGGATTTTTCTTCCATCATACAAACTGTTAAATCACTGCTGTCATATTAACCTGTGCTTTCTCTGACACTCTCCACAGCCCTGTCTTTCATGTGTAAGACAGTGACTTATTCCTCCTCTGTCTCCATCCAATTTTCCTACACCTCTGAGCCTAAAACAACGTGCTTTAAGTCTTGAGCATGGTGACCCCAACACTGAATAACTACAAAATAGGTCAGTAGAATGCAAAGCAAGTGTCACCTACTGAGTAGGCAAAACCGCACATGTTGCTCCTGGAGTTTTGCCTTGGCTTGAATTCTCTAGAAGAGTGCTAAGCCAGTCTTCTGACTTTCTAGGCTTCAGTATGTAAATTGAGATCAGTATTTATCCAGGCATTGGAGAATTAGCAGGTTGCACTAAATGGTGGTGGTTCAAAATCCTTGGGTAAGAGAGTACTTATATAAATGCTATGGCAACAACAATCCATTCATATGAGGAAACACTTAACACAATGTCTTTCAAGCATCCTCGTGCAGTTCTGCTGAAAAAGAGCCAAAATGCAGGATCTTATTTAGATTTTTGGTGATGCATTGTCAAATGTTGCTGTGTTATTTGGAGCTCTTTCTAGATTTTAGATGAGTTATCTTGTTCACTTTGTTTTCCCTTACATTTGTGGTCTGTCTTATCTGTTTGTATTAGAAGCTCCTTGCAGCAAGGACTATTGCAATGTGTCTGTGGTACCTAATGAGTTAATCATATTTTGGGCTTGTTGGCGCTACCTTAACACACAGTGCTAAAAATTAACCAATTTAGTGCTTAGATTTACAACTGCAGTTTGATGGAAACTTAGAGTCCAGGAGACAAGTGATATCCTCTTACACAGGCAGAGCCTGCAGAAAAGTGTTCCTCTCAGTAGGTCAAAGCAAGAAAAAAAAAAAAAAAGACTGAGGGAATGCATGTGATGTCAGTGCTCCTGCAATATAAAGCTGAGACAGAAGCATACATCTCCAAGAAACAAGTAATAAATGAGCACTAAGAATATCAAATAGGTGCCATTGGTTCCAAGTGCTGATTGCAGTCTTTGTGAACATAGCCTCTATGTGTTACATTTCTCTTCAACTCCCATTTATTTTTGTTCCTTGTTCCCACTTCTTCCTATCACCTGGTGTATCTTTATATATATGAAAGCTGAATATTAAAAGCAATCCAGGACACATATACCAATATTTGGCTGATGACACAAAAGGAGGGAAATACTGAGTTATTGTTTGTATCACTACTAAAATTGCAAAAAGATGGGATCATCAGGATTCTCCCTGTAACATGGCAGCTGGGGATGGGTTATGCTCCAAGGCATCTTACGAGACTGGACTGTCAGGATGATGATGTTCTGTGAGAACCAACCGCAACAATATTCAGCACTCACATGGGCACAGAGGATGATTTGGTCTCAGAGGTTATTAATTTTCCTTAAAAATCCGAAGAAATACAAGTTCATAACAGTGGTGAGAAGCTGGCCAGTTGAAGAAGCAAACTGGTTATTGTCTTGACTGAAAGAATTGGTGGCAGGGCTGTGTTTGAATGCTATTGCCAATGCAATAGCACAGAGTAAAAACATGAGTTGTTCTTGTGGCAGATGGGTATAGCTGTGAGCGCTGTCTGAAGAGCCGCTTCATGCTTACATTTAAAATGTACTAGTATAGGAGGCAGTAGCCCAAGTCAGGATTCATTTCACCAACTTCAGCACAAGGAGTTTGGATCTGTTCTGGAAAACCTGTCTCACAAACTCATAGGAAGGTGTTAAAGCACTGGCTGTGGAGCATCTTCACTCTGCCTGGTAGAGGTCAAATCTAGGGAAGAAAGAGACTATTCAGACTGCCTTCCTCCTTGCTTTGTCTGCAGAGCCTTCAAAGGAGAGGTGCCCAAACAAGTCCATTTCACACGTATTGCTGAGAAGCAAATCAATGGCAATGACTTCCACTCCTTAGCACCAGTCCATCCTGAGTCTGACCCAGCAAGCCCAAAACAGAAATCTCTGTATCTCATTACCAAAACTCTGAACCATCCAACTAATTTGACTTCTCATTGTATAGACTATAAATAACTTGATTCCAGACATTGCCAGGTGGTGCAACAAGGCGAAGGCCACCACAGAGGAGTGTGTGCTCTAATCAAAGCCTGTATGTGAAAGCCTGCTTTCAACTTGTATGTCCAGTGGTTTACACTGAAGGTCACTCGCCAGAGGTGGTATTTTACTGTCTTTTCAATGGATGTTGGCTGCTTTTTGACTAGGGAACTGTGTTTCCCTCAGGCTTCAGAGGGAAAATATGGTACACCATCCCCAGGATTAGGAAAGCCAGGGGGCTAAGTAATAGCACACAAATGCCAAGGAGCTGACTTTGATGTAGTGGTTAAGACTCCACAGGAATTCCAAGGCCAAATCCCATGGATCCTGCTGCTGGCACGCAGAGGGAGTTTTCCCTCTGGCTTCCTCACTGCTCTCAACCTCTTTTGCAGAAGTAGCACAGGCAGCAAGGTTGTGGGGCTGCCCTTGGCTCCTGGCCAGCACCTGCATACTGAACCCTGGGCAGGAGGTGACCGACTGCAAAAGGCTTGCTAAAGCTGCTCCCAGCACAACTCAGACATTCTTCACCCTGAACTTTCACTCCCAGGAGAGCAGTGGTCTCGCTGCTTAGTGCATTTATTATCTTCTCTCTAGCGGGCTCCACCTTCAGCATGGACTGTGGTCCTGCTATGGCAGCTGCACCAGTTTATCTACTTTGCCCTGCTCATTTCCTTCTCTGTAGTTAAGGTTAAGGCAATGGATGTTGGTGGGGCAATATCTCCTAAAGCCATCTTTCCTATTTACAAAACCTGCAGTCTTTCCAAGGCACGTTTCTTTGCAATTTCCTTCATAGCAAGCTTACATCAAGTTTGCCACCATGGGGTTCTATATGCTGTGTTCTCAGCGTGCAACAAAATGGCTTAGGACACTGCTTTCTTTGGAATCAAGAAAAATTGCATTTTATTTCGTATTATATTAATGCAGCAGTGGAAACAAATGTTGTTGTAGTGGTTTGGATCATTTACATGAACTCATCGTTCCTATGGAAGCTAACGTAGGTGCCCAATAAAGATAGAGGAATTCAGGAAGCCAGTTAGAAATGGCTAAATTATAACAATGGTCAACAGTTGTGTCTGCTTTCTGTCCCAGTAGTAAGGTACCTAGAGGACACGACTAAGATTAGAAGATGAGGAAAAACTATACAGACAATTAATACAGACACACTTAAAGTATTGCAGTATTAGCAGAGCAAGTCCTGCTTAGGAACGCTTTTAACAATTAACAATTCTGAAGAAAAGAGCCACAGTTTACATGTGCAGTCAGTTGCTTTTTAATTGCTACAGCAGGCTACCACTGAGAAGAACAAAGGAAATATTTAGCACATCGTAAATTCTTCTGTAGCCCTGCCGAGTGGCTGGAGTTCAGATTACAAGTTTATAACCAACATTTGAGAGCAATTTCTCCTCCACTTTGAGAAAGTGGGTGGGGAAGCTGTTCAACACTTTCTTCAAATGCCTGAAGTAATGTGTGTCTGAAAGAAATGCGGGCTCAAAATTCTCTTCCAACTTCAGTGCTATTGTGAGTGACTTGCGGGAATCTTGTGAGCTGATCAGTATTTGCTCCCACCAATGCTTAGGGTCTCGCAAATGCTGCAGGGGGATGTGTGGTGGTAACTGGAGGGGAGGTATTTGTCTCCTTTGGTACTTAATCATGTCCATGTCTCGTGAATGAGGTGTTGAGTCTCTGACAATTGTAAAGGTTTCATGATCTAGCAGAAAATAAGCTGGTGCCCCGGTCAACACAACCCCCCCTTTAATTTGAGTGCTCGGTGAATTCAGATGTTTCTTAAGTTTATCCTAGCTTCACAGGGATAAAATATTCTCCATTTGATGTTCATAATCAGAAATATTACCTTCTACTCAGCAGCTGCCAGTAATGTAGATGAGATGTAAGCAAGGGAATCTGCGTCTTACTCAGTTTAGAATGGTTTTAGTGTTCACCCATAACTTTTCTGAACTTCTCATTAAAGAAAAAAATTATTTAGAACTTACGTAGTGTTAGATGTTTGCCTACATCTACTTTGATATGCTTGCTTCTTTTTTTTTTTAAATGGGGCTTGTCAATACTTCAGTATGTCAGCCAGCATTACAACCCATGTGTATGTGCTTCCCCCCTCCCCAGCTGACTTAAAAATGCAGCACACTTGGAGCTGAAGAATTCAGACTCCCACATGCCTGTAGCCAAATTAGAAAAGAAAATAGAAAAATGAGGGATTATGTGTAGTTCTTAAAAATAACATTCAACTGTGCTTCACAGTACTGAGTCTATGTCCTTTGCTACGTGTAGTATATCTACATGTTATGTATTTTTTACATTTCGGGCCAGACAAAAATTTCAGTAAACATTCATAAATTCTGTCTTAACAGCTTCATAGTGATACATCAGAGACACTGTCAGGATCTCACTGAAAGCAGAAAAATACACTTGTGCACCAGAAGTCCTCCACCAATCTCTGAGTATATAACTCTAAAATAATACTGTATTTATGAAGCCTACTCTCAGTCACAACTTTCTGGGGATGTAAGCCTATGTGAATGAGAGCTGTCGACAGTCTAATCACACTCAACTCTATAGAAGATATAGAAGAAGATATAAAAGCCTCTGGCTTAGTATGATCTGGCACCATCACTGTTATGCCATAAAAATTAAGTAAGTTTAGGTAAACTTTTAAAACAGTTTAGTGGCAGGAGACACAGCAAGCTTGTGTCATTAGAAGAAAAATCCCAGCTCTTGGCCATTGTGGGGAGACTTAAATGCTTGAAGTAGCATTACAATGGAATGGCTGAGGTGCTCTGTAGAAGTCTGTTTCTATTTATGTCTTCCTATCATCAGCTTTGCGCTCTCCACCCCCACACACATTACTCCTCTTCCACTGAATAAATGGAATATTTCACTCATGAATAACAATCTTCTTTCACTAACCTAAAAGTGTCACACAGTGTCTTCACACCTGCAGCATTTACAAACTGCAGGTCCTGTGGTCATGGAAGGAACTTAGTAAGCACTTCACAGCTGAGATGGCTGTAGGTTAAAAGCAAAATGTTTAGCTGGAACCTGAATTTTATCATTACAAACCATGTAATTTTGCCAGCCTTTTTCTCCTACGGCCCATGGTCACGGGAAAACTATTTCCGTGACAGTAAAGCTTTCTAGAGGGCATATTGTAAATGCATTTACTTTTATAGTTTGTTGCCAGTTTGGTAATCCCTGTTTAAAAGAAATTGCGGAAGTGATTTTAAAGGTTAAAGAAATATGCAGACAACAGGACTGGACATGGAGGGGCTGCCCCCCTTCTGCTGTTAAATGAAATGACAGATGGGTGAGACCTTATATCATGAATATAACTGGTACTTCAACAATTGATGTTATTGCCACTCTTTTTTCCGTTCATGCTTCATCAGGACTTTTTCCCTCCTTCTCTCTCTCTCCTCACTATTTACTTGTTTCAAAGCACTTGAATCTCCATTGGGAGACCCAATCCTGCATGCACGTCATGTATGGGAAATAATGGGGTTTTACTATGTGTTAACATCATGATATCTACTTGCCTGAGTAAGGCAAGAAAATGTAGACTGCACTGATGACCTGCTTTTGCTGGTCTTGTCAATCCTACCATTTTAATCTGAATTTAATGTAAAGCAAAGTATGAGTCTCATGAAAAATAAGATAACATTGACTCCTTTCATTACATTCTAGGGGCGACACAGGACAGTAGCAGAGTCACTCAAAGGCTCTTAGATCTCCTTGTTTCATTTTCTCAGATGACCCTAAATTTCTTCTTAGTCTATTCCAGCCTTTGTGGCTGTGACCATATTTTGCAGGGTTGTAAAGCATATGGGTGAAGGGCAGGGAGCCTTAGAGAGGAAAAGATGGGGCTGGATTAAGAGATATCAAACACTCTTGAGAACTCCGTGTCTATGTAGAACATCATCTGCCATTACAAATAGTAACTGGGGCCTGACAGATTAAAACTGAACAGGGAAAAACATGCACATAACATTTTTTGCAAGTGGGTGAATGTATACATGGGCACACAAAATGGGGGATATATATATAATAATTAATTGATAGAATATATATCCTTAAGTGTTTGGATTTTTATCCATTGCCACGCAATATTTAAGTCTGTGTAAAATATACGTTGCATTTGGAAAATAACTGTGTACTTTTGCTTCTTGGCACACTATCCCAGCTAATTATTGTAGGCACCAGCAGCCCTTGAGCTTTTCCTCCCACAAGATGCCATACAAAGCCAGTAATGAACATAAAACAGTCAGTTTATGCAAAGAGATGAAGCACAGCCTGAGAGTTGCAGAAGACTTGTGCAGGAAGGGAGTTTGCTCTCCTTCGGGCTCTAGCAGAGCTTGTGAAGATATATCTGCTGATGAGAGTCTGGGAAAGTCTCGCAGCTGGTTAGTGGGTCAGATGTTTTCATGTCACATGGGACTTTTTGAGCATCGGATCCTCAGTGATCACATAGCTTTCAGAAGCCTGAAGTCACCACCATCTGCATGTCAGCTCCCTTTTGCTGTTGCCATTGCTCCAAAACAAAGCTCATATTAAATACTTTGAGTCTTGGCATAACACAGATCCCCCAAAACTACATTTATCCCATGACCAGTGATGAGTGTGCAGTTCTATTGTTAGAAGCAAACCACTTCAAAACACCAAAACATACATTTTACACATATTTTCAACCCTATTCTGCATGAACAGCAAAATCCTTCTTAAACTTAGTTTTTTAAGGTTTTTTAAGATCTCCATAGTGAGATCTTGGTTAGTTTTTGTCTTAGAGATGAGTATCTTTTACACAAGTAAGTGTGTTTTGACATCAGTTCTTTTTCTTGCCAGGCCTAGGAGTTCTGGGTGCAGTGTGCTCCCTGAATTAGTTATGATGTCACTAGCACCTAAAACCAGGCATTTTTCTGTCCTGATTTAGGTGTTAATGACATCATCATCTGCTACAGTGGAAACAAACACCTAAAATTTAAGCCTGGGTACGTAAATTGAGGAGTAGCTGGTTTTTGAAATGCTTTGCTTTAAAATGTAGTATTTAGTCTAGACACAGATTCTGTTAATGATTTGGGATCATTATGTTCCTTGTACAGGAGAATTCCTGCTAACCTTTAAGAGAAAAGAAAAAGATATTTGAGGTTATAAAATGTTTTTACATACCTGAAAACAAGAACTGCTCCTCAAATAACTAGGAGTGTAGTTAACTGGCTCATAGGGCAGAGTAATCTGATCTGCCTTATTGAAGTTTATCAAGGAAATATGAATCAAAATCACCTGAAATCTTTAAAATTTGTTACTGTGACCTCTGAAACAAATGGAGCTATGACAAGAGAAAAAGCATGGAAAAGAATAATTGGGTTCTATGTCCTAGAAGTTATGTTTCCAAAATACTTGGGTAAAGTCTAACCCAACCTTCCACCTTGATCAGGCTGACCAGAGTAGCTTTGAAAAAATCCTAAACTGATTTTAAAAATCATCATATTAACAGTTATGCCACTTGTCATATTTATGCAGAAAATGAAAACTATGTGTTTAGCACAATGTTTTACAGATTTTTTTACAAAAATACTTCAGGCATTTTCAGTTCATCCGCCTGCACAGCACAATCCAGTACCCACTGATCCCAATAAAAACCCCCAAACAATTAGATGAAGCTAGTTCAAGAGAAGACCATCTCTGCAGCACTTGTTCCCAGTGGAGCAAGTAACCTCCACCAGAATCAGGATTCTAGAGTTGAAAGGCAGCTGGTTTCATCAGGGAAAGAAAAACTGTAGAACCCAAACACTTTTCATTCTCAGATGACCTAAACAGGATTACAGCAGTTTAAGAGCAAAAATTTGGGCTTTCACTTCGTGTGACAGGGCTATTATGTCTACTTTGATTACAGATTTATGGAAATGTGTTTAAGAAGATTAAAAGCAATTCCATAATTTACAGTAGAACACATGGTGAATTAGGCACTGTCCTCACATGGACGGTGCTGTTGCCTATCTCTTCGTTCCTCTGCTGAGTCTCCTAATTTATCCAAGAAGAGTATAATGTAATATACATACACAAACCTCTATCAGGATGGAAGCCAGCAACCTGATGTATAAAGAGTCAGGAAGTGGGAAACGGGAGTTTAAATCCTCTGATATAGCCAGGAAGTGAACCTTGGTCACGCATCTCTTCGGTCAGAGCTCAGACTACAGTATTATGGTATTATGGGAGCGTAAGAGTGGTTGGAATCCTCCTCCAGCTATTCTAAAGAACTTCAGAAACCATTAATATGTTTTATGGGTTACTGTTCCTTACTACCGTGTTTTAGGGGTGACTTTGTGCAATGTATTTTAATGAGCCCCTCAAGGAATTTAGCAGGGAGTTCCTGGATTCCAGACAGGCTGAAGTGTGAAGGTGGAAGTGAGCAGCTCAACTTTGTTTATTAAAAATGAGACATTTTCTTCACACAGGCAGAAGAAATGTTTTCAAGTTGCTAAAGCATCTTTCAAGTTACCAGCTATGATGCTTCAAGGACTAACTCAGAGAGTTTGCAGAATCCCAGTGTTGCATGGATTTCTCTGCATTTTTGCCTAAGTCTCTGTTTAAGTCTCCAAGCCATTATGTGGATAAGCACAGACTGAGAAAACACCATGGGTTGAACACAAACCTCATTTTGATAGTGCTTATTTTACCTTGGTGCAAAGTGATACCTACTGTCCCTCTACATTTGTATTGTTATCCGGAATTTATTTGTGATGGGTTTATTTTTGTCTAACAATAGAGCTTAAAATTGTGCAGAAATGTCTTGAAAATAAAAAAATTAAGACAAGACCATCTCAGAAACATCTGTGTACATTAGCCATTAGTATTACTATTGTTCTTGGACATCCTCACAGCAACTGCATGCCTTAAAGGTTCTGGAAATTGATTGATTGTTCCCAACCTACTACATGGTTTTAGTTGATTAACCACATATATTTTTTGCCAATATGTCTGGTTAGCTTTTAGAAGTTACTGCATTGCTGGCCATATTACAGAAACAGATTTTTTAGGGATTGGAATCAGATTTGGCAGTAAAAGGTTCAGTTGCAAATTCATAGGTTATCTTAAAATTTCATTTGACATAAAAGAAAACTCTTTGCCATGGAAAAATAAGAGCCTGGATTCTAATTAAAATGACATCTCCACTTGCAACATTTTTTTATTTTTGTAAGCTTTAGCATAAGCCCTCTTAGGGACAGTGCTCACTGAAATTTTTGGTATTTTCTCTGATCATTTGAGATCATATTCCTAGGAACAAAGTAACATCCTGTCTTTTGAAAAGCAGAAAAATATCTGTTCAAAACAGCTTCTCATTAAAAGGTCTTTTGTCTTTTTCTTTGGCTTTTTCAGTTTTTAATGAGTTGTTTATATATCTCAATGGTTTGAAAAGACAGATGTATTTTATGTAAGCTTTTTTCATTTCACTTATAAATTACTTTACCGTATTTTAAGATACAGTTATGCTTTCATGGAAAAATCACGAAAAAAATTGTAAGCAGTCCTTTGTTGCTCACCACAAAGTTGCAGATAAAGTGGGTATAAATTGCAGTAGGTAATAAAATCCCAACTTATAAATAAGCCACAATTTTATTGTAGAAATAGCAATTAAAACTGTGTTGTTCTGTTTTATTTTTACTCTAAGACTGTAATATATGAGTTTCATTTGGGTAACAGTTAAATAGTTAACAGCACACTCTCTGTTCTGCTCCAAGGGCAGCTCCATGCACTGAAGCTGGAGCCCCCGGGCTGCGTGGAGATACAATGATGAACAGCCTCTTGGCAGGGAAGGGCTTCCAGAGCCTACTAGGAGTGGCTGTAACCTAGGCATTATAAACTTGTAAGGAACAATGCAAGACAGAGATGCCAAAACTGTGCACCTTGTAACAGATTAAATTAATTTAGGCCAGTTGCCAGACTGTATATGACAGATTTTTTCTTTCTGAAGCAGATTTGAGCAAAACTGTGTCCCATTTTTTCATCTCTGTAAGCCTTCCCTCAGTTTACCATCAGATATGCTTTTAACTCCTATTGTTCTGACATGGTTCAGGCACAAACCCTTAGCTTCATTTTGAGCCTTCGTCTGCAAGCAAACAAAAGACAAAACAATTGGTTTGGTCTTTTGAACAGATGTGAAAATGTGTGCCTTGTCTGTTGATTTGGAGTACCAATACGTTTGACAGCTGTTTGACCTGTGGCAGAGATCCCAAATGTGACTTAAAAATCACCAGTGTTACTTGGCATTTCTTCTCTGAAACAAGCATTTCAGAAAAGGATCTGTGTTGTTATGACTTGAAATGGAAGTGGTATCCATAAATATCTTAAGTATATGCTTAAAAAACTCAATGTATACCTACTTCTGGTTGGGAAAAACCGAAGTCTGGTGTCTGTAAAGTTCCCAAAGCAAAACACAAAGCAAACCAAGGGATACAAAGCAAACCAAGGAATACAACCTTGCTGTTTGTATTCTCTCTGGTGGCTGTGGTTAGAAGCTATGAGTTGTTTCTGATTTTGCTGACTCTTCCGCTGTTGAAATCCTCCTCTAGTTTACATTATTGTTTTTAAACTGGAAGCAGTCAAATCACTCAGCTGTGACAGGCTTCTGTCTGTATTGGGCTCAGGTGCTGCTTAGATGTCTTTGTCATCCTCTACACAGACCTGCATGGGAAGGGAAGGGAAGGGAAGAGAAGGGAAGGGAAGGGAAAGAAAAAGCAAAAGGCAATTTGGATTATCTAATTAGGGGCTTGATTTATGCTGGTGTTACTTTTATTTAATTCAAGCCCACATAATTTGCTGAAAACTCTTCACAATTATCCCATTGTGTTGATTTCCATACAGTCATATGAAAGGGCTGAATTTTGTACAGTATTCTACAGTATCCAGTACACACAAGCAGAACTAATCTGCAAACAAATAAAATAAGGAAGTCTACAGTTAATATATATTTATAGAAACACTCTTCTTTATTTAGCAAAATTGTTTTCAGTCAGAACAATACTCTTCTGCTTATGCATTTTGGAAGTAATCCCAAGTTTTCAAACCATCACCTAGCCATAAGGAAGTTGTTGAGAAAAAGAACCAGGCAATGGACTGTACCATAGAGATATAAATTCTAAAATCACCACCACATTATAAAAGTATCTGATGAAAACATCACATAGTATGAAGCCAAAAGATCTCTTTGATTCTCTCGCACATGTATTAAGAGACATAATGGTGTGCTATAAAATGCTACGTGAAATACCCTATACAGGTCTGTCCTTTAAACATTTAAAGATATTTTATAGTTCAAAGCATACTGACCACATATAACATTTCCCATAGATACTATTAAATTAGCAGAGTGCTATTGTTTTAATGTGTACCTACTGCATTATTTTTGTTGACTAGGAGATGCAGAGATCAGATCCTGCTTTTGATTTTTCCATTTTTCCTTGGTCACCAATACATTAGTGCAACTTAAGAAGAAGGTCTTAGTTCTGTGTGCACTAGTGATAATGAAAACTGCTCATGAAATTTCAAATAAAATAAAATAAAACAGAACAGCCATGGTCTTTATTTCAGCTGTAATTGTGAGAACTGGACAAATTTAATAAAAGCAGTTTGCAACTTCATGATTAAATTTTCAGTTTTCTTCACTCTAGTTTAAAGTTATTGTAAAAAGAAAAATGTCTGTTTAATGCTAAAATATGACTTCTATTCAGTGAAGCTTTCCCCAGGGCTAATCTTGGATGTTGAATATGGATCTCAGGGAGGGAATCCCACCTGGAAGAAACTGGGCAGGCTCTCCTAGCACAGACTGGAACTCTGGAATATAGCAAGGCCACACATTATGTTCACATCTCTTAATTGAAGCTTAATTCCATAGGGCTGTGATACAGAAGAAAAGTAGAAATACAACTTCCTTTAGTGTTCATGTCTTCACAGACATGAGATGGTAATGAGTTTCTCAGCTTCTAATCTTAATCTGATTGTCCAAATGTGATCCAGAGAATTGTCCTCTGCACCCACAGTCATGAGAGTGATGCATGGTGACTGCGATGGGGATCTCTGCCACAACCTTCAGCCCCTAATGAGAGGATAAAGTGTAGAAGTGATGCAGAACTGGAGAGGGTAGTAGGGTTTTGGCTTCCTTGCAAGAAAATATTAATTGATTCCTTCCTTGTTTGTATAATATTTTAATGACAGAGTCAAAATTTGGGATTGAGGATATTTGTTGTGGTGATGGAGTTGTTGCCTCTGAAGATCTGAGGAACAAAGCTGAAAAAGTATCAAACCATGGCTTCCAGAAGGTTTGAGGACAAAATTAGGAAGGATATTATAGTAAAAATGAGAATTATGCTGCAAAACAGTGAATCCATTATTCTTTTTAAACACAGAAGATTCAGGAAAATCCTTAGAGACCACTAGAGCCGTAAAATTGTATCAGGATATGTTATTGACTGCTATTCACTGCCATACTTGGTCACATGCTAATCAGACTATATGTGTTTTAAAGCCCATTTATAGTGTAATTTATGACAAATTGCACTACTTGTATGGTATTTAAAGGTGTCACAGACAGTTTGGATGTATTCCAAAAGGCATGCAATGTTTTCTTCTTTCTCTAAGAATCAAGCAATGCACTTTTCTTTCCTTGATGAAAGATCCTGGCTCAGCAGACTGAGCTGCCTCGCAAAATATATATATGTCTGAAATATAAGAAGCTTGCACTGACAAAGAAAAAGCCAAAAATAAAATAAAGGCAGCTAGCTTGATGACAAGCTGGCATGTTCAAATTTGAGGCTCAAATTCAATGTGAATCACAACCATGTGAATCTTACTCTGTTTCAGAATTGAAGCAGAACTCAGATCCTGCAAACAGAACTACGCTGCCTTGATTTACACGTGTGTGTGTGGAGACCAGCTCCAGTCCGTGGGGTCACTTGCTCGTATGCAGAGCTACATGTGGACTGGATTATATGGGTAATGCCATGGAAAAGCTTTCTGATTTTTTTTTTTTTTTCCTTTTCCTTTATGATGACTTACCATTGTGAAGCTCTTCCATCTTTTGGAAAGGCTACCAACAGGAAGGAGTGTTGGATATTGTGGAAAACAGTTCCTATGAAAATAAAAGCTGGATAGATTTTTAAGCAATACTATGAGAACTATATTTGCAGCCCTTTAAAAATGCATGATTGTTTCTAAAGATGTGAGAGAAGGCTGTCAGTAGAAACAGGTCATCCATAGTTTCTATGTCTGACTGCACTGGGAGCTGGGGGGAGTAGGCGCAAGGAAAGGGAGAGGTAGACACAGATTGTAATAATAAAGCCACACAATAATATTACACATAGAGTTTAACATTAAATAAAGATTGCCCAAATTCCTACCTGCAAATGCTTAGCCAGGTGTTTGTTACACTTCCAAGTGTGAAAGAAAAGCCACAAACATTTATCATGATTGTCAGTACGGGCCCCTCCACACCTCTCCCATGCTCTCCACTCGTTTCTCTGTGTTTCAGAGCTGTCAACATGCATGCTTGCTCAGGCCTCCATTTTTAGCCATTAGTGTGTTACAGGATTGTTTTACATGGCCTGCCTAAAAACTGCTTGATTTGAGTAGGCAGGGAAGGGCTTTTAGGAGCTGGGAACAATCTGAGCCCTGGCAGCATTCACAGCATCCTCCCTGAGGCTCATACCCATTAGATTACCTCAGCACACACCCAGCCCTTCACATGCAGCAACCTCCACCAAGCACTGCCACCTCAGGAAATGCCACACTCCAGCGGTGAGGAGTGAGCTGGAGTGGTCCTAACCTGCTGAACTTGCTCAGCACTGAATTCAAAGATCCCTTTTTCTCCTAACTGAGAAATGTGAGAAAGTTGTCTTACTTCTTAGAAAATTCTTTATATGATTATTCCATTTCATGTCTTCCTACCTCAGTCTTTGCTCATTTTTCTTGAGATTCAGTCCCTTTTCATGGTCTTTTTTCATCCCTCTTACAGGTTATCAAGGTTTGTTCAGTGACCATTCTTAGGTTTTCCTACATTTTAACATATACTTAAATATATAGTACAGTTCTCTCCGAGTCCATCAGCAGGGGGAGTGCTTTAGGAATAAAATTATTAATCCTCAGTATTTTTAACCCAAATTCCAGGCATTTATGCAAAGAAAGAGCCTTTTGGGCATCTGAAAATGATGCACTAGGGAAGGTAGGTTTTTATATCATGTGGCCACAGTGATGGGACTAGCTCTGGAGGGAAAGGGGAGGTATGTGGAAAGCATTTTAGGAGCCTGCAGGGATAATGAGGACTCATTCAAATTCTGTCTTGTTGGAAGGAAACGCAAAAGAAACACAGAAGTGGAGATGCATTTGTCTTCTCCATTACTTCTGAGGACGAGGTTTCCCCAGTTTCCTTTCTCTCTCCTAAATGTCAGCCATGAGGAATTGTGGTGTGTCCAGGTGACCCACACTCTGTCCCACAGCCATGCTGTGACATCTGGACCTCCCTGTGGTGCCATGCACTGGCCCAGCACCCCTCCAGGGCCACCCTGTCCCATCCTGCTGCACATGTCCTAATGGGGGCCCTGCAGCCACATAACCCCAGACAAAATCAGGTCTCCAGCATAATGAAGCTCAGCCTAGCACTTGGTGAGTGAAGGAACTTCTGCCAGCAGCACCATGTACTGAGGGATATAGTGCTGCCATGAAACTTCCTATATAAATCCCACAAATCTTTAGGGGACCTTCTAGTCTTTCACGAAACAGTGCAGTGCAGTGCCACTATTATGGCATCTCCTACTTATGTATTTCAGTTTTCAGCTCCATCAGCTCAATGAAAATCCAATGCAGATGCTACTTTGAGACTGAATTCTCTGTAGCACCTGTGAATGAAAGAAGGAAGCAATTAATACTTATCCTGGTTGGGATTTTTGTGATAGAGCTAGGGGAGGAAGCATGTGGTTAGGATTATAAAGGGCTAATGACGTGACAGTCTTCAGTCACTGCCAAACTGAACTCTATTCACAGCTAGGCATGAAGTGATTTCTTTTATTTTAACCACAAGGAATCTATGTCTCCAATCAATATTTAATTATGAATAGATTATTTCACTTGCAGTCCCAGCTCTTCTATTTGCCACTCCTGGTATTTAATAGTTTTAATTTATGCTGCTTCACTCTCACTGACTTTGTTTGGCAATTGCACAAATAAAAAGTGTTCCTTCACCCTCCTGTGTGCTTTGTGTCATCACAGCACAATAGCAGGCACTGTCCACATCTTGAAGAAGGTCTAAAGCAAAAATTGCCTTTAAGAGTAGCCAGTATTTCAGAGATTGAAATGGGTATCTCCTACATGCACAAAGACAACTAAATGAGCTATCCTAGAGTTATTTAAGTCTTTTTTTGTAGCTGTCAATGATGTATCTGTTTAGGATTCAGGCAGTCAACCTTGACCTTTGTTGTGGTTTCCTTTCAATATCTGACCTTAGATTTCATTATGATTGGTGCTTTTATATTTGATAGTTACTGCATTTTCTTTTAATAACTGTGTAGACATTCTTCCACATATACGAATATGTGCCTAAACTGTTAATAATTATATTTTATTTTCCACCTCTGCTCAGCTTTCTGCCATATTTTAAAGTGTACCGTAGGCTGTTAAGTATTTTCAATAGCCCCTTAAACTATGCAGATAAACATGAAACCTCTACATGTCACCTCCAACTCTGACTCTGACATGTACTGTGGTCTCAGAGAAAAGCAAACTGCTAGTTATAAATCTACAACATTCTCTATTTTGCAAGGAAAACTCTTGCATATCTGTGCATTTATACTTCTATACCGCTAGTGTTACACAACAGTGAAAGTTTTGCTACCATTTCCCTTCCCATGCTGGGAGTTTGTAGGTGTTGTCTCCTGTCTTCCTTCATATGACCTCAGAGAAGAAAGAAAATTAAAAATATCAGAGTCAACACAAACTCATAAAGAAATCTATGACAGAACTGCCAACCCACGAGTAAAGTTTGGTTCAGATTAAATGGAATAATTTTATACAGATCTGTCTATTGCAAGACATTCCCAGGTGTTGTAAAATGGTGTCACAATGCTTCTGATTCTGAACTCATGAAGAAGAAGAGTTTTACCACTTTGCACACAGATTTGTGGAGGATGGCTACTGGGGCTTCTCTCTAGTTCCTATTTACGCAGATAAATCATGTGCTTTTCTGGGACTCTGATCCTTAATTCCTTCCAGAAACTATTTGTATTGAGTAGGACTAAATGTGCAAGAACTTAAGGTATAGGAAGTTTGATAATCAGAAATTTAAGTGGGATGGGTGAAATAATTTTTTGCGTCTTGCTTCACCTTCCTTCCTTCTAAACAGAACAGAGGTCTATGTCTTCATGTTCATATTGCTTTCCAAAGGGAATACGAATCTCTTCTCTACATAACTTCTAACCTTGTGAAATGTTGAGTCCCAGAAAGACAGCTTTGATGGCTGTGTCAACATACGTTGACACTGGTATGACATAAAGACATACACATAATTTAAAAATGTTTTGGAAGTAATTCCTTTTGTCTCCTTGTTCTTTTTCCTTTCTAGATTCATTTTATCATGTTTGCATTTTGCTCCTAATGCAATATTTCTTCTTCTCCATATTTTCCACAATGTTCCACTCTGCTCTGGGAGATCACAAAACAAAGAGAAATTGGTAAAGGAAGGTCTGAATTTTTCATGTAACTTTCAAAAATATCCCAGTCCTTTGCTTCAATGCTGCTGAAAGCTCAGGATTAAAGAAAAAAAAAAAAAAAAAGGGAAAATAAATAGTCCAAGAGGACAAAACCTCCTTCCCCTTTATACAGGGGCGACAGTGTGAGGTGGCCAGCCGTAGTGATACCACACCACTGTAATTATCTCTGTGGAGGCTAAATAGAAATACAGAAGTGATTTTGAAATTAGATATACCCCTAGTGAAGTTGTATAGGCATGAAGCCAGAAAATTAACCGACAATATTGAGAACCCAAGTATAACCTGGAACACATGGGGAAACCACTTCTGATGCAGCCAGTCTAGCAAAAGTAGGAGTTAGCAGTCATGTCTGGAGAGCCTGGGGCCATGGGCTGGGGTGTGGGTCTGTCTGTTGGTTCTGTGTCACAGAGTTACCTTTACTCAGGCAAGCCTGGTGATTTTCATTCCCCTGCAGGAACATTGAATATTATCAGTGTAAACATGGTTTTATGGTTAATAAGTACTCTTCACACTGGTCATAAGGGCCCCCCAGGGTCTAACAAAGATCATTCTTTGTTTTAAAAGAATCTCATAGAGGTGGATTGGTCATTCTGATCACACAGACAGATGTGCGCCATCCAAGCGCTGCCTACCCCCCACAGTCCGCAGTATGCACCTGAGTCCAACAATGTGATCCTCAGTGATCATCAGGGTGTAACTGCAGGTCATGCTGCTGTGGGCTGAGTGAGGTGTCTGCACAGTAAAGGCCCTAAAAGACTGTGCATTTTAGGGTAGCAGTGATGGAGCCTCCACATCTCCAAGGATGAGTCCCTTTATCCCTATTCATTGTGGCCCACTTACCTGTAAGGTTCAAATTAGCTGCTCCATTTAGAAGTTTTTGCTTTCATTTTTAACTTGTGCTGTTTAGAAAAGCTTTAGGTTTTCAAAGCAAAACTCGCCAGGGCTCTGGAAATCAGATGCAATGTGTTTAGGCATCAAATAGCCCAGAGACCTTTACTTTAGTGGAGTACAACAGTGCATTTTTCCCATCTTGCTGTAATTCCACTGAGTGGCTGACCTGAGACTCCTTTATTTGTCTTTGCAGTTTAAAATTTGCCAGTGTCAAAACTGCTGAATACCTCCATCACCTCTTCCAGCTCTTCACTGCCTAAATCTTTCCCACTGAGATAATTGATTCACCAGCTACAAAAATCTTCTGTTAGCCTTTTGCTTACAAGCATCCAGGTTCATCCTTTCCTGCCTAACAAACCTGATGCTTCTCATACCTCTAAGAATACAGATTCCCTTTTTGATCTAAGCTACTCAGGAATACTCTTCCCTTTTTCCGTCTCTTCAGTCCTGCTTTCCCCAGCCACAGAGAAATGACCTTTTGTCTTTGCTCTCTACTTGACTACAAGAGTCTAATAGTTGCTAGCCTTTCGTTTTCAGAGTCCTAAGCAGATTTCTGTAGCCACCAATTGTTTCTCTACTATTCTTGCCAGCAACTCTCATTTTAACTTTCCTCTTCCAGCAATCTTCACAAGAAGTAATTTGTGCATGGCTAGTGACAAGTGGACTTGGGCTGGTGTTTTAAAAAAATACTTCACTGATTTTAGTGAATACTTCCATTTTCAGTCATTCTGCTTACTTTTGAATGGCTGCTTTTGAGCTGAGATGTATACAAGAGAGTCCTGTTATTATTTGCTGTAATATTTTATAAGGATTTGTTATGCAGCTTGGAAAGTGGTGACACTAAATCCTGTCCTAATGCACCAAGGCCACTGCAAGGAGTGCTCTACTCACTGTTAGGCAGACACATGGGTTGAACCCAACAAGGCATTTGGTTGAAAAAGCTTACTTCTGACACATCTGCTTTATCCATCTGTTGTGGAGAGAAGAACAGGCAGAAAGAATTGTGGGGAAGACAAATTATAAAAAAAACTACCAACACCTCAAATTATTATTTTAAATTATTTGTGTTGATGTGAATGCAGAAGATTAGTTGACTTTCTGGAATTACAGTACCAAAATGACAGTGATATATGAGATGAAAAATACTCCCTAATACACAGAGACACTCTATTCCTTCTTCAGTGCTGTGTGCAACAGAGACACATCCAAGATTTGGCTTGCAAAGTGGAAACAGAAAGTACTTTATTTTTATTCTTTCACTGCTTGATTCATAGACAGGCAATGGAGTATTTTCTCCAACCTGGAGCTCATTTGAAAACAGACAGAGCTATTTTTTTGCCTTGCATGTCACTTCAGATGTCTAAAAATAACTCTTTCAAATGTAGTGTTCTTAAACATAAACTCTTATATTTAAAAGCAACAATAAAGAAGTTTTAAATTCACATGTTTAATAAAATACTAGAAAGGCAGTGTTAAAAATGGATGTTTTTTTCTGACTTGAAGACAAAATATATCTTAAAGGCAAACCAGAGAAATTATTTTGACTTACATTTTAAACCAAGGAAATTAGAAATATTTGCCATGTACCATCTTACTTCTGAGAGTACTCACTGGTTTGTTCAATTCACATTTTATAAGAAGCTCTTTGTATGATGCTGTTGCCCAGGAGAGTGATTTGTTTTACTAAGAGCTCACATGATGGGAAATATACAGTGTATAGTGAAGTAGACAAGGACTGTTGAAGCTCTTCAAACCTGTAATTCTTGACATTCCAATTCACTACATTTCGGCTGCTAGGAAATATGATTAGAGCTCTTGTTGATCAAATCTCCCAGTATGTTTCCCTTAAGAATTTCACCTGCAAGAGAGGCTTTACAAGGCAAGGTTTTAGGAAGCTCTTGAAGACTTACTCTCAACCCTGTTGAAGCCAGGGGGATTTCCACAGGTCTTGGATCAGCCTGTCCACTGGTTAGAAGGGGTTGTTTCATACATGGATGATTTTATGGTTGGTCAGGACCTTGATCTGACTACTTAACCTCATAGCACTATATCACATGCCCATGTCAGTTCCTCTGGACACTTCCAGCTCTAATGACAGCTTGCATTCTCCTATTTGATCCACCAAATAGGTGGCCTTAGGTGGCCCACTGATTAGGTGGGCCAAATAGGAAAGAAGAAATAGGCAGAAGAAAATCAGTGACTTACACGAATACTTAGGCAGCTTTGCATTGAAAGTATGGGACTGTGCTGGTTTCAGCTGAGATAGAGTTAACTTCCTTCACACTGGTAAGTATGGGGCTGTGTTTTGGATTTGTGCTGAACACAAGGTTGATAATGTAGACACGTTTTTGTTATTGCTAAGCAGGGCTTACACAGAGCCAAGGCCTTTTCTGCTTTTCCTACTGCCACATGGCAAGGGGGCTGGGGTTGCACAGGAGGTTGGGAGGAGACACAGCAGGTGACCCCAAAGGGATGTTCCGCACCATATGGAATTCTCAGTATATAAAGTGGGAGAACAAGAAGAAAGGAGGGAACATTTGGAGTAATAGCATTTGTCTTCCAAAGTCACCATTACATGTGATGGGGCCCTGGTCTCCTGGAGATGGCTGAACACGTTCCTGCCCCGGGAAAGCAGGGAATTAATGCCTTGATTTGCTTTGCTTGTTTGCATGGCTTTTTCTTCCTTCATTAAACTGTCTTTATCTGAACCTATGAGTTCTCCAGCTTTTACCCTGGTCCTCTTCACAATCCAGCTGGTGGAGGAATGATCAAGTGGCTGCATGACTCTTGCAGTAGCAAGAGGTGGCAAGACAGCAGTGAGAGCTAGACATTATTACATTGTCATCTATGTGAGCAGAAGCACCACTTGGCTGAATGTCAAGGTGCTGAAAATCTGGGAAAAAGAAAAGGCTAACTCTAACACTTACATCAATCTATAGATATTTTATAAACAGGATGATAGGTACCCTATTCTTCTAAGTGGTATGTAGCCTTTGACATTCACTTACTTTCTTTTATCTGTTTGTGGGAGGAATTGACAATGATTTGCATGTTTTCAGAATACATAGCTTAGTTTTATCTCGTCTAATCTAACTTTGTGAATTGCATATTCTTTTCCCACTCAATTGTATATTTTCCTTTTGAAGCTTTTTTCAATTTTAGCTTGTTCTATTAAAACTCACTTTAACTTTTTTTTCATTCAAGTCTTTATTTCAAAGATAACACACATTCACTTAACACTTTTGTTCCTACTGAACTCTTTTTGTGACAATTTTGGGAGAGGAAACACCATTTTCACTGTTGCATCTTAATATTTCATTTGTCTTATTGTGGAAAACCCAATCTTTTATAGCACATTAATACAATTTTCTCTAAGAACCAAAAGACTATGAAGTAAAAATCTGAAAGTTGGTACTTTGTCATTTCTTCACTTGACTCTTCTCAGTGAAAGAAGCGTTAGGGGCAAAGGCGGTGTGTTTCAGCACATGTTTTTTTACCAGAAGCACAGTAATATTTTACAAGGTATCCCTCAGAGTAATGGGGAAATAGAGCACCAGCTGTACTCCCACTGAATAAAGTAGTAAATTTTTTCTTTTTAGTGTTGGAAGGATCATCCCTCTTCTTGTTTGGCACCTTTTAATACACAGGGTGTCTCCTTGTGTTGTACCATCTTGACAATAGATAAATAGGTTTTTCTGATTTACTTCTCTTCTGTATTCATTACATCATAAATTCTTTGTGTGATTCCTATTAAGCAGTCATATACTTTTAGTCTTTTGATATGCAAAACTGTTTCCATACCTGTACTTATCTTTGCTTGACATTTATAACCATTTCTTATTGTTAGATCATTTTTGAAGTGGTATGCACAGCACTATGATTTTTAGAAAGATTTTAGAAATTTACTGACTGTGCCAAAGGTCAAAAAGACTAACCTGAGCAACAGTTTCCTTCTGTGTTATCTCACAAATTGCGTAAAAGTGTCACGTATTAAAAGTGTCATCGAAAGGGTGATGGGAAGAATGCTTCAACAATGCGTGAGTGGCCTGTGTATTTTGGTATTAGCCCCAATGGTGGTACAACACTTTCTAATGTTTTCTCTTGAGGCATCTTCTTCCTTCTTTAGAACATTAGAGCTGTTGTGCCATTTACTGAACACAGCAATCAATTTCTATGGCCTGTACAGCTTTGTCAGAGAGGCTCAGGAACTGGCGTATGAGCAACATTTGGACACAACAGGCTGAGGATACTTGGTCATGATACAATTTTCCTTGTGGTGTGACAGAACAAAGGCATATTGGATATGTATTCAATATTTATGTAACATCCTTTGGATTTCATTGTATTGACATGTATGACACATGCAAAAACATGCCTCAATGTTAGGAAAGAAATAGGGGTTTTTCTTTTTTGCATTTGTTCAGAACTGGGACTGTGAAGGAATGCATCTAGAAATGCTTCATTATCAAATCCAACCATCTGATCTTGTCTGACAGATCTTCTAAAAATTGCTAAGTTACTTTCATACTCAAAGGGAATCTGAGGTGCCCTGCTCATAATGTTCCTACAAACAATGACGCCATTTCAGCTAAAGATTTTTCACATGGTAATAAAAAATCAATAAGAACAGTGGATATTTAGATACACTAGAAAACATATTTTATTAGTTGTTTGGGCCTTTTTGTATCAAATAGTTAATAATATTTGCAGCAATAGAGAGTGACAGTATTACAGCCCTAAAAATCATTACTGATTTCAGTCAGAAAAAACCCCAGGTCATATGTCACTAGGCTTGTTTCTACCTATTCAACTTTCCACCCTTGGAGGAGTATCTTTTTCTCACTCCTTGAGCCTTATCTCCAGGATGTTAATTCATTTGCATTTACATAGACTTTCCTCTTACTAAAATCCCTGGGGAGCCCTTTGTCCTGTTGCAATTACTGTCATTCCTACTGGTTTTCAGGTTTCAGTAGCGAAGTCACTGAGCTGAGAGTAAAACCATGGGCCACATACTTTGAAGTCCTGCAGGCTGTGCAGTTTAGCCTGATAGAATGACTACAGCATGGACAGCAGCTTGATATGTAGCCTTGAAATTATCTACAATTTCAGTTTGCACAGGGATACGTAGAATATATTTTGGCTCCCTCAGTGAAAGGCTGCACCCACAGCAGTGCAAGCCTGTTTACCTACTGGCCACAGAGATCTAAATTACAGCATTGATTCTCTCTGCACCAGGGGTTAGCTCAACATGTATCTCTTGTACAGTATAGAAACAAAGCAAACGATGATCTGGTGATGATCATTATCGTTGTTACTGCTTTTAATCATAACTAAATTTTTCCAAAGTCAAACGCAGTACAATTCAGTATATACAATTCCCTGGTTAAGCTGGGTGCATTACAGGGCCATTTTAGGAGCATTCAGATGGGTATAATTTCTATGCCTTATTTTTTTCCCCCTGAATTTTAATATCTAAGTAAGTGTTAGAATAGACATATTTCCCCATACTGTCCTTTTTCCTGCAAGCTTTGTTTGGTAAAGGCTCACATGTCTCGAGGCTGGCCAGTCTATTCCTGACCCACAAACAGATGTCTTGACAACCTCCAAACACTTGTAATTTCTCATTAAAGCACTGTGAATGTCATGTGTGAACAATCATCAAGCTTTTGCCACTTTTAAAGCAGCTCTCAATCCTTTGAATGATTTTCTAAGTGAGGATTTCATTTTTAAAAGTCACTTCTAGTGTGTGTCATGTAATCAACATAATGAATAGTTTATAAATAAAAAGGCATGATCATAATTACAATTATGTGGCCTGACCAAAACTCTTTGGAACTATTTTTTTTTCTGGCTTTGAATTGCTTTTATTATGCAAACAATGATGAGTGAATTCACAATATATCTATGAGTATATTATGAATTTTTGTTGCCTCATTGAGAATAACTTTGCAGATTTATCATCAGATTTAATACATGTGAGTTTTAAAAATGTGTGTGTTCTCTAAAGGTAGGAAGGGGATTTGGGACAGGGTCAGGAAGAACCATCATAGCTTCTTCTAAACTGCAACATCCTTGGTGAACTCAGAAACAGGTTGTCTCTGCCTACACCCAGTTCATCTTGTAGCAAGGCAACAGCAGAATCAGATCAGACAATGATCTTCTAACGAAAATCCCCTATGTCTTCTTGTCTACCTGAAATGACTTTTATATGATGTACTTTGTTTCAGAACCCCAAACTTCATAGATTTCATGTTATTTTGTAATAATAATAATAAAAAATAATAGTAATAATAATTATATTTGAAATTGTGTCTTGATTAACCTTATTTGTACTGATATATCTTTTTAAATGAGGGCCTGCTTAATATTGCAGACTGCGTCTGACCACAGGGTATGTAGAATTTTCCTAACTTTAAGCAGTGATTTTGATTTTTGGAATGGATCTTTTCTTCTTTACATTGAGTACAATAAAGTACAAAACCATTGAGATTGTTTCACTGAATTCCTTTCACCCTGGCCATGTTGAACGTATATGTATAGACTACTTTCATTTAGCTCATAAGAAAGATTTTGTAGTAACAGAGATATTTTTGATATAATATAGATTCAGGCACTGTAAAAAATGATTACAGGGCCTTTTTAGGGAAATGGCACTTTTCTTACCTTAAAAACAAAATCATGGATAGAAATGACGTTTCTTTCCCCACACTGCTGCAGCTGCAGTCCCATACTGCTTCAGGTGAGAAGCAGATGCTGATAATATAGCATTACTCCACAGGTGTGTGCAGGAAGTACCATATTAGTACAAAGCAAACTCAGAAAGTCAGGGGAAAGAGAAGAATGACCCATCTCACCATTCTCCTCTCTGCTTTAGTGCTGTGCTTTGTAGCTACTAAATGAAAGCAACTGGAGGATATGTTAACAGGCACGCAGCTGTAACCCCCACAGAGCTTCAAAACACACTGCATCAGACCAACTTAACTTTATTTTGGGAGGTTATGGGATAAGTCAGAACCTGATCTCCATTACAGCTAGATTCCAGAGATATGATCTATTTCAGCAAGGGTTCAGAGTAGCCATATTATTGGAAGTGGGTGAAAATCCACTTGGATTTGGCACTTCAGACATGCCTAATTAGAATTCTTTAAAAGCTGTAATGATTTTTAGAGGACTACTAGAGAGACACTAATAGTGTCATGATTCTGTAATATGGTTGTTCCTGGAAACTGCATATGAGTTCTTCTTTACATGTTCTATATGCCTCTCAGTTTCAGGAAGACAATTAAGAAAATCCAAGGAAAAAACCGAAAAGACTACATTAAATTGCTGAATTTCTGCTTTGGAAAATGATAAGAAGGAACTTATTCATAGTGAAGGATCATTGTTAGCAAAAATTCTGTCTTGTCAGACTGGAATTTGAAAAACATAGTTCAAGCTTATTTCTGCCCTGGACCTTCTATGCAATTGCAGGTTTTATTTCTGCCCTGGAGTCTCTATGCAATTGACTTTTCTAAGCAAGACTTCATGATCCAGATCCATCTCACCTGACTTTTCCATCTAGAATGGTGTTGTGGTTTAAACCCAGCCAGCAACCAAGCCCCACACAGCTTCTCACTCACTCTCTCACCAGCTGGATAGGGGAGAGGATCAGAAGGGTAAAAGCTGGAGAATTCATGGGTTCAGATAAAGACAGTTCAATGAAGAAAGCAAAAGCCATGCACACAAGCAAAGCAAAAAAAGGCATCTCCAGGACAGCAGGGCTGCATCATGCATAACAGCGACTTGGGAAGACAAACGCCATCATTCCAAATGTCACTCCTTCCTCCTTCTTCCCCCCACTTCATATACTGAGTATGATGTCATATCCCTTTGGTCAGTTGGGGTCACCTGTCCCTGCTGTGTCTCCTCCTAGCCTCTCATGCATTAGTACAAAAAGCAGAAAAGGCCTTGGCTCTGTGCAAGCCCTGCTCAGCAAAAACAAAAACATTTCTATGTAATCAGCCCTGTGTTCAGCACAAATCCAAAACACAGTCCCATACTATGAAGAAAATTAACTCTACTCTGGCCAAAACTAGCACAAAAGGGAATTTCTTCTCCAAGTTAGTTATTGTATATACTCATACAGTCTGTCATACTACAGCTAGAAGACATTCCATTGCCCTTTCTAGGTTCTGCATGGACTGTATCTCATCTAGCTGTATGCTTTTGATATTCTGTGTAGGCGCTAATTTTCTCCCAGTCTCCTTCCAAGACAAACCCTGAGCATGAATGAAGGGAGAGCTTTGCCTCAGGGTCTACTCCATGCAATAGGTATTTGGTTGCACACCAGCATCCTCTGCTATTTCTGTAGAGACATGATTACAAAAGAGCTTAGACTCCTGTTTTAGACTAAATGCCTAGCTTTGAGATAGCTGATACTAGACATGATGAATTCTAACACTGCATCTCTACATGCTTCTCACACTGTCAAATAGGAATAAAAATAACGTTTTGTCTGTCTCAAATTATTGGCATTTGACTCTGACCTTTTAGTGCTCCTGTGTTAGAAATGTGTGCTTCTATGTAAACACACTGATACTAATTTACATATATGAATCACAGAATCATAGAATGGTTGAGTTTGGAAGGCACGTCTGAAGGTCACCTGGTCCAACTCCCCTGCTCAATCAGGGCAACCTACAGCTGGCTGCCCAGCACCATGCCCAGATGGGTTTTGAATAGTCACTGCTATCAATTTTTCTAATAGTGGTTAAACACAGTGATATAAACAAATTTAATATAAATCAATTTTTTTGAGTTATGCCAATTTTTTTTTAAAGGTAGAAAAACCTAAGCTAAGAATGTTCATTTTGGGGGGAAAAAAGGATTTTTTTTGCTAAACATAGGAAATAGAGAGTTGGTTGGGATACAGATAACAGACGTGAAGTCCGTAATGGCATTTCTTTGCCAGGTCCTTCATTAGTCCTTAAAATCTCTTCATCTGTCATAATTTCTTTCATATGAGCAGCCTTTTGCTTTTTTGTTGTGCAGTGCAGTGGACTAGCCTTTCTCTGACAGTTTTTTTGACAATATTTTCAGGATGGTTGATGGAGGGATAAAAGAGCTAGGAGATTTGAGACAAATTTACACTGTAGTTTGCTGCTATTCCTCTGAATGTGCTCACAGCGCACTGGTTGCTGTCTTAGTAGATAGCACAAACTATTAGTACATAGTACAAACTATTCTCCACAGGTCATTACAATACTGGGGCAGGTGTTCAAGGCACTGTGTTAATTAATTGCCACTGATATCTCTGGAAAGTTTTGTGCTTCTGGTTACTGAAATGATTAACACAGGGAGATTTATAGGAATCCTCACACGTTTTGTGAGATGAGCAGAAACCTCATTAGCAAAGCATTGATTTCCCATGAGAGTTGGTGAGTGAGAGATGCATCGAACAACTGGCAGTTTTATTTTGGGAAGAAGATCATATTTTTCTCAGTGTGGTTCAGCATCTAATGGACAGTCACATATTTTTGTTCCCCTGAAGTCTACCAAATCTGGGAATCTGGAGCTACTTATGTGTCTCTTTCTAAGCAGCTCATGTCTGCAAATGCAAAATGAAACATTTCTTGCAGGGCAGTCAAAAAAGAGTGGGGTAAAAAAAAGAGAAAATTGGCATACCCACACCACCACCACTTCACTGCTCTCCCAAGATTCAGATTCCAGTTTGGTCAGAGATGAAATTGATAGCTCTGCAGGAGGAATGTGGGAATAATGGGCTACGGACACTCTGAATGAATTATGCACTGCAGGCACGAGACTCCTCAGCACATCACTGCCCGAAATTTTATTTTTATGTGACACATATTTAGAAAATTGAGAAGGGCCTTGGAAAGTTGGGACAGCTGGTGAGCGTGTGCGGGGTGCTGGGGGAATGCCGGAGCTCTGCCAAGCAGATCTCCAATCGCCTGCCAGCCCACCACCCCAGGAGCAGCCCCCTGCCACCGCCAGGGCTGGACAGATGCTGTGAAAAGGCTGGCATTAAGTGCCTTTTACAGGATATTAAACCAGCATCCTAACTGGTAAAAAAATGAATTGTCACTGACATTCTGTCAGCCCGCTTGGAGCCCTCTCTGCTACTTTCTGCAGTCTGGTAACCATTACGTACGAGATCAATATTCTTCTCAGTGCTGGAATTTAGGTAATGATTTCCAATAAAACCTATTTCAGGCTGTTCTGGCGAGAGGACAGGGACAAGCCACAAAACACGATGCACATAAAGCCTTTATTTTCTACCTTTATTTTCTTGTCTTTTCTTTCCTTCCTTCCTTCCTTCCTTCCTTCCTTCCTTCCTTCCTTCCTTCCTTTTTTTTTTTT
>VYZT01041556.1:72580-121780 GCA_013400735.1 Pomatostomus ruficeps
TTAAAGACTTGAATAATGGAAGTAAGATCTAGTGATAAGACTCATGCACACAAAAAAAGGAGGCATTTTGGTCCAGGCCAATCTGCTTAGCTAATGGCTGTAAACTGACACCTGTAATGAAATAAAAATGTCTCTGTGCAAGTGCATGGCTGTGCAATTGCTACCAACACCACCCTGGCAGCCCAGGAGATGGGTGCTGGGGAACACACACTTCCACGTCACATTTTTCACTTCTCCCTGTTTTGCAGCAAATAAGAGGTAAGTTTCCAAAATGGAATTAAGTAAATCATGATTTTGTGCAGCAGCAATCTGATGTCTTCAGACATGGTGAACAGTTCCAGCTCACAGGAACTGTAATTGACACTCCAGGTGCTCAGTACTTCTGAAAAATCAGGTTTCTAGAATTATTCCCGGGTTTTTTCTCCCATTTGAAAGCTTGCTCCCTTTTTTTTTCCCCCTTTCTTCTGGTCTTTGAGAAAGAATGTGAAGGGTGTAAGAAGATGACCGGTAACTGAGAAATGAAATTTTTGATCTATTATCTGTTAGTGAAGGAAATAATTTGCTGAGGTGAGATAGATGGAGATGTACACATATATCTTCCACGTTGTCATAGTTTTATATTTTGTCTTTGGCCTCAGTGTACTGCCTGGTTTCTTTGTGTCCTGCAGTGCAGACTTCAGACAGAGGAAAGTGCCTGTCCAAATGTGCTAAGACTGGACTGTTGTGGTTAAAATGGTTTCCCCTGGATCTCCCTCACAGCTTGCAGTTGTCTGATTTCAATCAGTGGCAGTTCTCTCCACATGTCTAGCCATCAATCTTCTGCTCCTGGATGAGTGTGTCACAGCATGGTGCGTGTTCCAGTTAAAAAATAGCTTGCACCGCAGCTCTCCCTCCTCAGTCATTGATAAGTATGCCTTTGATATTTTTATTAAAAAAGAAAGAAAACACATTAAGATATATGTTTCTTAAAAAAAAAAAAAAAAAAGAAGAAGAAAGAAAGGGAAAAAAAGCAAAAAAGAAAACCCAAAAGCTACTGAAGCTCTGGAGGCTGTAGGAACAGCAGGAAGCAGGGAGGGAGTTTGGGGTTATGTGGTTATGAGAAAGGTATTACTTGGTAAGTTACAGTTCATGTAAGAGTTGAGGATTTCAATCTTTATTTCTTTCCACCCTGCACTCCTACAGTGATAAAAGTTCTCTGGACATTGTGTGAGTCTCCAGTGTTCATCTGCTTCACAACCCTTCCTTCCCCCACAGTAAATAATAATTGCTGTTTGAAAACACAGCTACTCAGGGATAGAGGGGATTTTGTACAAAAACTAAGCCAAGTGTGTCATAGTCCCTTGCACTCAGTTTTCAACCTCCTGGAAAGGGAAATAAGTGACTGTTTCTCTGTTTTAATTAATCTCTTAAATTACAAACCTGTCTGCCAGTCCTCACGGCCAGTTGTCCTCTGTGTGGCTGAGATACATGGTCAGAAGTATCCAGAAGTTGCCCAAAAAAGGATGGCGTGACCTGTCATCACACAGGTGTCCTTAGCCAAACTAAAATTACCTTCTAAAAGGACTGAAGCTACAGGGGGTCTGCATAATAATTCTGCTTGACAAAGCACTTTTCCATGACAGAGCTCAAAGCACTTCATATAAGAATGTAAGATTATTATTCTTAGTCTTTTTAAATTGAAAACAGTCACAAGCAGGAAAAGCAAATTGTGCAAGGAGGCAAGTGACTTAAAGAACTATAAAACTCCTTTCTCTCAAGTGTCAGGGTTGTATTTAGAAGGTGCTTTACTTAATATCTCAACCAGTAATGAGCTTTTACTGTTCATATATTGATGGTGATGAGATTCACCAGTCAAAGAGGGATTGCTTAAATAGTCTTGAGTCAGTCAGGCTCGAGCCTGTTTTTCACATGTGATGTAAAAGTCCATTTCATTTCTTGTGCCAATTGTTCTAATTTAGAAAGAAAATGAAAGGGAAAAACAGCCAGCTGGGAAATAATCACATTTAAGAAAGGCAATTAAAAACTAACCACTTGGGACATAACTATTTCTTAAGCTAAAATTAATGTCTCGGTTCTACATTGTCACATTGTCTCTTTCTAATCTGCAATCTGCAGTGAAATCAAATGAGTCTCTAATCTACACGTGTTTTTAGGAGTTCTTCTCCATGATACTAACTAAAGTCCCTAAATCTGGAAAACCCACCCACAATCACCCAATTCACTTTCTCATAGAAAACCATGTGATGAAAGCCAAAGGAAATAGTTACTGGAAAACAGAATATGTTAAAGCAGAATAACTAACTTCAGGGTGAAAAATTTGCCCCCAACAGTATTAATTCATAAGAAAGATTTTTTATGGTCTATTTTACTTTATATTGCACATTTTTTGGCTCATTCTTTTAATACGGTGACTAGTCAGTTTTATTCCTATACAAACAGCATAGCAAATGTTATTTCTCTCTTCCTCCCCTCTGGTAGGCAATGCATCTCTAAAAAGCAAATATACTTAATAAAGAATGATTAAATAGGAACATTTTTAGCATAAATTTGTTGCTCAATAGGATTAAGTTCTTTAAAAAGATATAGAAGAAGATATAGAATCATTGCAAATGACACCAAAATTGGAAAATGTGTGTAATGATGAAGACACACCAGTGCTGCACAGAAATATGAGCTGATTTGTTAAGTTGGCCTCACCTGTATCACTGTTAAATGCCACATGAAATGCTGGCCTTCATTAAAAGACCTCTCATTAAGAATGGAAAATACAGATTGTTTTTACAGAATGGTTGACAGTCCTTAGGTACAAAGTGACTCAGAAAAGGATTTACTGGTTTTGCTGTACAAACAGACAAACAAGAAGTCCCATGGCAACAGAGAGGCTGAGCCAGCAAATGCTGTCCTGGGTGTAAATATGGGAGGACACTCTCAGATAGAAATAAAGGAGTTTTACTGCTGTGGATTACTGACAACTAGTAAAATTATTATTGGGATATCTCTCTCCATTTTTGTATGGAGATGTTTAAGTAAGATGTTGGCTACTTGAAAAATGTTCAGAAGACAGCTACAAAAAAAGCTTCAGTCTCAGAAGAGAGAGAAAAAAAATCTTAATTTCATCACTGAAAAACGTAGATGTGTAGATTAAGTTTTGAATAATGATGGTCTGATGATACTTCTGTAGAAAGAAAATCTTTTTAACTAAACAGAAAAGCTTATCTGGATGGAAGCTGGATCTCAACAAATTTAGATCAGCATTCAAGAACACAGCTATTTTTAATGAAGGTTCTTAACAGCTGGAAAAAACTCTTATCTTGGAATACAATGTATTCTCTCTCGTGTGAAGTTTCTAAACTAAAGTTGTCTGTTTTACGGAAAGCGTAGTTACAGTTTGGGCAGCAGCAATGGATTTCATACTGGGAACACTTGGCAAAACTCTTTGGTCCTGTATTCCATAGGAGGTCAGGCTACATGACTATTATGATTCTTCCTGACCTTAAATGCTGTCAGTCTATGAAACATGGACTTTAAGTCTCACTCTAAATCATTTTGCTTTCATTTGACTTCATTTCAACCATTTAATATGGTTGAAGTTAAGCATATGCTCAAGTGCTTTGCTGAGCACAGGGGGATTTGCCCCCTTCTAACTGACCATGTGCCAAAGTGCTTTGTTGAAACTGTGCCACAAATATTTGTATGTCATCAAAGGTGCAAATGAGAAAAGCTTTGACATTTGTTTTTTTCATATCTTTGAGTTCAGAAGCTATTCTTTTCTTACATATTTTTTCCATGTAAATCTTTGTGTAATGAGCTGTCAAATGGAACTCCCTCTTCTTGGCCTGTTTTGGTGCTCTAGGATACAAGAATATCAAGTCTGAATATTACCTGAAACACCAGAAGTCATCCCAGGTACATTCAAGGGTTGTATGGACAGGCTATTTCTGTGACAGTGGAAGGCAAGCCACTCCTTTGGGAGACATGATTAGCTTGGCCTACCTACCTGAACAAAGTATTAACAGAGCTTCAGCTTTTATTGGTCTAAACTGTAAGAGACTGAATCCAATCAAATTGATGGCATGTGCCATGACTGTAAGGGACTATTCCATGAGAAATTGTAGTTAGCACTTCAGGCACTAAAGTGATAGTGCAATAATATCTTTATTCACACACTTTGTTTCTTCTATGAATTCCTTCATAAGGAATTCAGAAGATCCAAAAAGATATTTAATGTAAGGACTTCCTGACCTAAAAAAAACCCCAAACAAAACCTAAATTAGGCATTCTTTTCCAGTATGTGTTGTGCTTTTCCCACTTAGGTAGCCATTTTTTTAAATTTCACTCTAGTAAAAAAAAAACCCTCACCCTATGTCTTCATTTTTAAAAGACAAAAGACCTCACAACTTCTATGATAAATCTTCCTGTGCTTCTTTAAAGGGCAGCTCACTTTTTAGAAATATGTGTTGAGTCATATTTGTCATCATGAATTTCACATTAAAAGCAAATAAATCACCAATTAAAAAAAATCAAGTATTTGGTATTGAGAGACTTACTATAACACAAAAATGAAATACAGACTGTGAAACACTATGGGAAGTACTCCTAAAGTTCATTATCACTTTTCATATTTTCAGTAATTTCAGAAGCCATAGAGAATGTGTATACTTCTATTTCATCTCAATCTTTCACTCTGCTTTATAGTACCTGTCAGGAAACTACATCCATAAGGTTGAACCATAGGGGCATTCCTAGTAATTTAGATATTAATCTGAGCTACAGTATGAAGCAGTTGATTCCTTGTTAGGCTGAATGGCTAAAGTGAGTATTTTCAACTTTGATTTAGACCTTGAAAATTGTATTATTTATACCAGTTTTGCCCTAAAATGGCTAGTTAACAGAGTTCAGCGAAAGTTAAAATTACTTAAGTCTAATATTAGATCATGCATGCTGTGCAGTGCTGACTTTTGTTGCTGGAGATCTTGGTTCCGTATTTACAGCCCAGACCACAAAGAAGTGCAAGCCAGAATTCAACCCCGGTAAAAGTAACCCACAAACATCTCATTAAATCATTCAACACGCAATACCAAAAGCTAGAAAAATGGCTGCACGCTTGCATTTTCCAGCTCCCTGCACAACTTCAGCTCTGAAACAGTTTTCCACGACAGGAAGTGATTGCATATTGTGTCTTTGATATCCAGGTTAAACAGATCCCCAAAAATATAAGAGCGGGGCATCCCTAGAGTCAATTAGAGCTCAGTAAACTTTAAAATTTAGGGCTTCTTTTGAACTAATATCACCTCACTGAGCCAACTTTAAAATACAGTCCCACAAACAACTGAAAGAAGACAAGAAAAGTTGGACATTGGAATACCATAGAAATTCCTAAAAGGGAAAAGTTTTATGTCAGCCTTACTATCAAAGGCAATGTAGTCAGCTCTAATTATATAAGGATTTTCTTTCAGCCCGAGCATGATCTCTGATTCCTATGACAGTCTTGTGCTGGACTTTATCACAGAGATGCTGCTTTCCCATCCTGGAAGAAGGGAAATGAAGAAAGGAAAGAATACCTTAAAGGCTAAAACACCTGCCTGGAAACATAAAGTAAGACTTACACAAAATAAGGCTTTTGTTGTCTTGAGTAATTGTATATAATTATATTTTTTCACATCAACATTTTATTTCAGAATTGACCACGAAGAATATTACATTGATGCTTTTCTTCTACTAACAATAATAATAATAAAAAAATTTGAAAATGTCTCCTCACTGTGGAATTACAAAGTCATTATGAAACCAGGCTAAATTATTTGAGTCAAAGAGAGGATTTTGTCCTTAAAGTTACATAAGCAAAGAAATAAAGACTGGATCATTGCACAGTCATAGAGGTGTCTTTTGCATGACATCCTAAAGGTGACGTGAAAAGGACTTGATCTTGCATAGGGGATTCCTCTGGGAAGGTGGCAAAACACATTTACACAAACTTCTCCTGCCCCTAGATCTCTAACAGCTGATCATATTTTTGCATCTTAGCCTTTTTGCGTGCATAAGACAATTCAGAATTTCTTCTCAGCAAATCATTTCCCAGTTTGACCCAGCCTTTTTACTGTGGCCTGCACACCTTTCTCAGCATAGAAAGCCACAAAAACTATCCTTTGAAGCACCAGAGCCTTTTTCCATGCCCATTTGCAGTGGCATTTCCCCTCCTATGCATAGTATAATAATGAATGACAACACAATGTCCTTTTATCCTGAAGGGAATGGTGCTTCTTTGGCATATTTTTCACATTACCAAGCTACCAGGCATACATTCCAAGTAAGTTCGAATGTCAGAGCTACTACATCTAAAGGGCGACATTAAAGAGATCCAAAGTCAATCCAGTCTTTTTATATAAAGAGCAGTAAAAGCTCTCCAACTTAACCTAATAAATTACTGTTATAAAAACAGTTTTATGTAATGTGCAGAAGTCTAAGAAAAACTGTTTTAATGGTTATAGAAAAGGAGATATTTGGAAATCTGTGAATGTAAATTAATGTTATGCATTTTTCAAGTAAAAGGAAAAAAAGGAGGACTAAAAATTGCCAAAGTAAAATGTAAAATAATGGAGTCTCAGTTTCATTTTCATACAGGTAGCTACCCTGAATATGGAAAGGCTGTTCTACAGAGTTCTTTTTAAAAGTTGAATTAATTTAATTTTGGAAGTCAATTGTTAGGAATCAAGTGCTGTGCCTGCACTTTCTGTGACCAGCTGAAGGACACTAGAACAGACAATGACTGAACTGAGCTCTCGTGAATAATTCACCACATACACAGCATTTTGACTATGTTGCACTCAATGGGGTTTTGGTTACTGACATGAGTAAGGTCCAGATTTCATCATGTTTATCTTAAAACATTAGACAAATTTGAGAGAAAAGGACTCTAAGTGTCAGAAAAAATTAGATTTTAAGAGCTGAGTTTATTTGCAAATCGATATTCAATTCCATTAACAGTTTTGGCTAAAAAAATAGAGATTTTAAAAAAACTTGTAAAACATTGAAATTGCTTCAAACCTCAGTTCTTTTCTGCTCAGAATTAATGAATTTAAACTGAAACCAATTAATGGGCTTACCCATGTGAAGATGTTTTATTGTAGTTTGTGAAATCTTCGTGTTTATACAAATGGTCGTTAATTTAATTTCCTTGTTTGTCATTTCACCCCAAAATTTCTGTTTCAGTTTGACACAAATTGTCAACCTCCTTTTCTTTTTGATGGCAAGACTAAGAAGCTTATTTTTCACAGAGCTTCTTACAGCTTAGATATAACAACACATATGCACCTTGAAGTGCGTTTTTTTAACTTACTGCTGAAACTTGGGAAAAAAAAGACTCCTGAAGTCAGACATTAGATTAAGACAGAATGATAGATTCAGTAATAAATCCATGAAATAACAATAAGAAGGAGGTTAAAATTAATAGGAATGTGGCTTAAACCTCAATATGTGTGGTAAGTCACAGCGAATAGAAGGTGATTTTCTATGCCTAGATACCATAACACGTGCACTTGTAAATACATTATACCTAAAAGCCCCAAGCTGGCCTGCTTACCCTGTTTGAAAAGGGACACCTTTTCAAAATATCCTCAACTCAGCCACTGCTTCATGCTCTAAATATTTCTGTAACCACTTTTTTTTACCTGTATTGTCATTTTTGCACCTAATTTTCAGCTACTTTTAAATAAAATGTAGGGTACTTTCTGCAAATCTGCACACAAGACTCAGAACAGAGGTGTTCCTGTAGCTGACTGGCACCTTGTCCAGGGTGCAATGCAAATATTAAACAATGTAACGTGGCTGTGTTAGCCATTCCTGTGATTATCCTGTAATTTAGATACCTTCTCATCATTCCAACATTTAAAAAAGTTTCCATTCGTCCTGGTGCTAAATGTACTTTAAACACCCTCTCTGCTACCAGAAATTATATCTGTAGGTGTCAACCGAGCCTGTGCAGGCCACCAGTTATAGAAATACTGCACATTGTTATCTTGTTTTTCCTTCTCCAGTGGAAAACAGCTTTATTCTCCAGTGTTTCCCAAGCATTATTTCATCTCCAGAGCAATGGTATACTTTCTGTGAGGAGACCCAAAATGTCCAGTTTTGTGGAGGAAATGGAGCTAGCACCTCATACAGTCTCTGAACACTGGAACTAATTTGGATTTCTCTCCTCATTCATACACTCAGTCTTCTCTCCCCACTCTGCTACACCTGTTTTCCTTTTCTACTGAAGTCATACAATGAACTGATGACTGAAGATTTTCCTATTCACAGTCCTTGCAATTTCTTTGGAAGTCAGGGCATAGCATGATAGCTGCATGTAACTTTATTTTGATTTTTGGGCCAAATTCAGAATAGTTCCACCCTGTACAAGACACTGAAGCCAGTGAAATTACACGAAGAGGAATTCAGTTCACTATTACTAAGGTTGTAGCTTATTTTCCTAGCTCACTATGAACACTAATTGCCTTGAAAATTTTAATTTCATTTGTAATATCTGGCTATTTTAACTATCTTTTTCCTTATTTTGCCTGCTTGGTGTCTCCACCCATTGTGCAGTGATGCTTCACTTCCCAAATAATCTTCAGTGTCATTCAACACCTCCAACCTGTTGGACATCTACAGCTTCATTAATTTGCTTACCTTATGAGCTCGCTCACTTCCCCATATCCTACTTACCTCCAGGCATCTCACTGCACTCCCACAGCTGGGAATTTGTTGTGGTGGAACCCCAAGGAGGGTCTGGCTGTTGGTGGTCAGATTCCAGGGTTTGAAAAAGCCCCAGTCCCACTGTGGGGGAAAGACCCCTTATCTCACATCGGCTTGGTCTGAGGCAGCCAGAAACCTCTCTCTACCTGCCCTGGCAGACCCCTCACCTCACCCCCTCTCCATCCTGCCTAATGACCCTTAGACCTTCACCCTGCCCCTGTTTGTCCCCCTGGCTTTGTACCCTTTATAAGGCCATGCCAAGGCTGGCCAAACCCTCTTTCATCCCTGGCCCCCCTTCAGAATGACTGGAATAAATGCCATATGAAGGACCCCTCCGACTCTTTGCCTCTGGATTTGCGTGAGCTATTCTGGCTTTTGCGGGTGTGAGTCAGTGCCCTGCCAGCGGCATGGGTGTGTGGGAAGTGTGCCTGCTTCCGTGCAAGGGCACAGCCAGCTCTCTCTTTCTCCCCGCATCGTGGGACAGAGACATAGCCAGACAAGTGGCAGTTTCCACCCTCTACCCCTCCCCCGTCCCCAAAATACGCTACTATAGGAATTCTCCTGTCATTCCCTGTGCCCAGTTATAAACCACCAGGGTATCCTTAAAGAACCTCCCCAACTCACCAGCCAGCATAAAAAGCCAAGGTGTCTCCCCTATGCCAAGCAGCGATTTCCCAAAACATGATGCCTTCCTCCTGTTGGCTCTAATGACCAAAAGAATTTCTTGTGCATCCTGTTGAAGGCACTCAAGCCTCCTTTTGGGAGAATCTCAACAATGGGCAGGAAGCCCCAGTGTGCTTGGAGCTTCACATAGAAAATGTGATGGGGAACTTGGCAAAAGGGAGCACTTTGCCCCAAAGGACACACAACACAGTCTCTAGAGGAAGTGGGGAAAGAAACCAAACCCAACAGCAGTGAAAACACGCAACGGCTGAGAAGAAAGATAAAAATACAAGGAGGTGACATATCCCAGAGGGTAATGACAGAGGCAGACTTCTTTAGGCCAAGGTCCTCACTTCTCAACCTTAACTGCAGGTATCAATAAATAAGATTCATTTGCATGTGACCAGAGAAAAATCAAGACAAAAATTGCACAAGCCAAGCGCTTTGCGGCTGAATTTGTGTCTGGATGGCAGCGAGCTGGGTCAGTGCCCCACACATTTCTCAGGAGTAAGGTAAGGATGGGCTGAACACAGCACACGCCACATCTGTTACTTGCCAAGGGATGGCTGCTGCATCTGTGGTTTTGCCACCGGTTCCTCAGAGCAAACATGTCCAGTACAATATTTCCCTGAGCAGCAGCTGCAAGGGGATCACTTAAAATTGCATAAAGCATTAATCTGAACTCTGAGACAAGTTTGGTACTACACAGTTGGGCATAAGCCAAAGTGTCCTATGTAGTAAAGGGAAAGGGGGAAGGGAAGAAGAGAAAGAAAGGAAAAAAGCAAAGACAGTCCTGACAGTGGTTTTAAGCTGCCACTTTTTTTTTTTTTTAAATGAAAAAATTGTTACAAATGGGTTCTTCAACATATGTTATTAATTTCTTTGTACTGGCTTCTTGCCAGTTGAGCATCAGTCCTGGTTTCTTTGGTTTCAGTTTTAACTAGCAAAACTCAGGAGATAATTAACAAAAATGGACATGAACTTTTTTTTTGCACACAAATGTTTTGGAGCAACTGACTCATCTGAAGCCTTTTATTTAATAAAACTTCAGCTTCTTTTTTTAAATTTTTTTTAAATAGGGAGATGTGCTCCTCAGCAAAATGTGGTGTTTCTATTATAAACAAAGCAACATGTGAAGGACTTCAAACACATTTACTGGTACTGGCAAGAGTAAAAAAATCAGAAACTTTTAAAAATGCTCATAAATGTGAAGTAACATTTCATAAAGCTACACTACTATTTACTTTGGTCAGTATATAATATGTGCAAGAGACCAAAGCGAAACTGAAAAGTAACAATGAAAGAGACTGTGGTTTGATAAAAATATTTACATATGGAAATGTTGATTGAATGTTATTAATGTTTGATTTGGCTTGCAGAGAACTACAAAATCCACTTGAAGAAAGAATTCTGTTTCATGGATTTCTGTGCAAAGCAGCATCTCCCACATTACGAGAATCACACTGAGCCCTTAATCCAGCATATACACTTGCTTTAGGTGTGGGCAGAGAACACAGGCTCATTTGCAAAAAGGACTGGTTTATTTTTGCGAGTGGAAACTGGCATTATTTGCCCCAAGCCATGGAAACAGAGGCTTGTAGCAGACATGAGAACAGTGGTCTTACTGGTCACCAAGGGTGCTGGTTCTACTGCTTTTGCACCTCAAATGCAGCAGTTTTCACACCCCACCCCTTTCCCAGCCAGCCTGTGATGGCCAGGCCTCTAGTGAGGTCTGCACCCCCTGCTCCCAGTACCCACCTCCAGGACTAAGCTGAAGGCTGTGCTTTGTAACCTAGTATGTGAGAGGAGAAAAAAAGCTCTCTCAAAAGCTTGGTCTCACTCTGCCTACAGCTTCCTATCTGCCATGTACATGAAGCAGATATTGGTCGATAGTGGGTGCTGGACAGGACCTGGCAGAGGAAGTCGGCACCCATGTCCAGAACACTTTACACTCTGTATACGTTGTTCATTATACCTGTAAAAAAACTGTCCTTAGGGAAAGGAGAAAATAAATTTCACAACAGCAGGCATATGTATTATTAGTACATAAGAAAAAATAAGTCCTAAATAAATAAATTAATAACTACATCTTCCCATTCAGCAGAGCTACCGATATGCAAAAACAAGGCTGGAGAAAGACATGATCTTATTACTTCTATCCTTGTCCTTAATTCCCCTCCTTCTCTCCTGTTGTTTAATACATGCTCCGATTACATCATGCCTAAAATTAGATTGCAGGATCAGGCTTTCTTGTGAAATATTTAGCACTACTTCCTTCAGATGAGACCAGGAATTCTACAGGAAAGGCCTTTTTTCCCCTACTTTTTATGTCTTAGCCTGATCCTGCTACTGCCAAATGAACAAATGTCTTTCCCTTGGCTTCAAAGAATCTTGGGCTGGGCCATGAAGCCAGAGACTACAACATGGCATACTCATTAGATAAAGGGAAATGTATGTCTGCATGTATAAATAGCTGCTCTGCCTGCTAGAGCACATGAAATCATGCTCAGAGATTTCTTTTCTAATTAGAAAATTATGAAACAAGTGGAACCAAAGCCCTTCTCCTATGACTGAGCAGCCCTGCAAATTATACTAGAAAGAGATACAAGAATACATCTTCCTACTTTAAAGATGCAGAAGCCATGGCAGACAGATAAGGATATGCAGATGCAATCCAATATCCAGGGCTCTGTTACACACAGCTATGCAGGCATACACACAAATGTATGCACAGTTTCCAAGGAAGTTGCTGGCAGTATAGGCTTAGGAAGTACAGTTTAGCCACAAAAAGACTGCATATCACTACCTTAACAGCCCGTCTCTTCCTACAAACTATTTTTCACAGCTTCTCTGTAGTTACATTAAGATGTTTTATTCAGTGGAGAAGGATGAAGAAGAAATTAAAGCTGCTACTTCAAGGGCTTATACAACTTAAGTTCAACTCCATGGTTTACTCAGAGAGTACTCTGTCCTGTATATTAAGCACCTGTGCTCCATACATAATTTTAAATGCAAATTTTCCCCTCCCCTCAGATGATTTGTATGAACAGGTACTATAAATTATAATGGAGCATTTTTAATAGATTCTTATTTTTGCACAGTCTGTTCAGTTTCTCATTGCCTTTCTTTCACCATCAGGAATGTTGATGGTCTTAAAGGTCCCCCAAAAAGTATATGGCTTCTAGATCCCCTCAGCTGATTAAGACAAGGACAGACCATTTAACTGCTGAACCTGAACATAAAAGAAGGTGGTGTTCTTTTCCTTTAGCTTTGACTGTCTCAAAATGCATCCATGAAGAGACAGGTGTTTAGGTAAGGTCCAAATTTATATTCACGGGTCAAGATTTACCTGATGTAATTTTAGACTTATGAAAGTTGGCTGGTCGAGACTGTGCCTACATCAGCATTTTAGTTGCAGGCAGGGGCGTGGTTTTGAAGTGAATCCTGTAAGCATGCAGTGCTAATGCTGGGGGCTGAGCACCAAAACTGCTTTGTTCTCCTGGTCTGCTCCTCTTGTAAGATGTATACTTGGATATATTTTCTAATGCTGACACAGCCCAGCTTTTAGCTGGCCATATCAAGCCTCCATTATGGGCAGTGGAAAGAAATAAGAGGCAAACCATCTGCTTTATCTAAGACAGGGATCTCAGGACAAGATGAATGAAAAGGACCATTAAGCAGCTTAGATGCACACAGTGAACTCTGGTGTCTTGAGCGAAGAGAGTCAACCCCTGCCCCACATGGACAATCCTACGTACACGCAGGCACAGGTGAGGAACTAGCTCTAGACATCCTGGGACCCCATATACAACTCTGGTACAAGCTTGGGACAGGATTTGTTGAACTGAATGCAGCTTGGAACAAGAAAGTTGTTCCCACTTTCTAGCATTGTAAAGGAGCTGCCAGTTTCTGATGTCTCCTGCCAACTAAACACTCGTAAGCCTCAGAGGAAGGACTGCACTATTGTCTCCAAGTTTGTAACTGCTCTTTACTTTTGACATAAAAAAAGGGAAAACCTTCAAAGAAACAAACATTTCATTGAATTAAAGACATATAGAACATATTGGCACCTTCAGAACCTATTTCATAGAAGCTATATAGAACCTAATCGTATGAACAACATCACAACATACAGAATAAATTTCTGCTTTTCTTTTCTTTTTCAAGTTAACTGCCATGTTTCTAATTGAGAGAAGTAGTTTTATAGTTTTTTTTATTCTATGATTAGTTCTGTTCTTTTTGAGGACTTCTACATTTTCCATTTTCTAGAGCTTTAAGAACTCACTGTGGCAGTTGCCAAATGTGTAAATGTTGCAGCAATTACACTTTCATTGCCCATGAAAAATGGACTTGTAAGATTTAGATGGCTGCAGTTCTTTGGTGCTGAAAGTATTTTTTAAAATCTGGGAAAAGATTTTTTGTTACCCTTTACTGTAGTAGAGGTTAATAAACACTCGAAACATTAAAGTTTGGTAGAAAAAGTTATGATGTATTTGATTGATTATTTTATCAAAACATTCCTTTTCTGATTACAAAGGAAGACTGAAGGCAACCAGTAATACACCAATGATTTTGTCATATATCAAAGATTTATTAGATAATATATTTCACAAAGAAAATCTATTTGTCACATATGCTTGACTAATCTACTAAACAGGCATGACTTCAAAGGATACATAGGTGCAATACTACACTCACACAGAGCAAGTGGCAGGACTGGGATGTAACATTTTCAAATCTAAAGAAAGTGGCATAAACATATGCTACAGAAAGGAAAAATATTTACAAACATGGCAAAAGGTAAAGTCAAATGAATTTTTATTCTGGCTACACATAGCTACATACTGGTTTTCAGTATAAATTTTTTAATAGATATGCTGCTCTGTCAAGATCAAAAGTTTCTGAGGAATGTGCTGATTTTAAAAACATTTTGTTTCCAAAGTGAATGACAAGATACATGTGCTTTTGAGCTTTGCCAAAAAGAGACGTTTTTGATTTTATACTTTATATATTGAAATATAAAGATTAATATCTGAAATGAAAGGAATTGGATCCAAGGAAATGTCAATTTTCCATTCATGGCAGTGGATGGGTGAAGAGTAACCTAACTAGTTTCAAACTTCCCTGAAAATCAGCCTTAATAGATATTTTCATATTCCTCCTACTCCTGCAGATATCTCTGGTTTATTTAGGACTCCTGGAAAACTTTCATTGACATAGAGTGCTGTAAATGACAGGCACATTTTGATGCTGAAGGCCTGATGCCTGTGCCTGGCTAAAATACCCTGATTCATCTTGCCAGGGTTTTAAAACATAGCTTTTGGATGGGAGCTTGATCAGATTAAAACATCAGTGTGCCTAACTGCCCCATCTCTTGTGCTGGAAGTCTGAGGGCATCAGCTTAGTTCACCAGGCACAGCATCTCTATGCATTTTTATTTCACTGCTGATTTATAGCAGGGTATCGTCCTGTACAGTTCTCCTTATCTACACTTTTAATGGGTGTTTATTGTTTGTGGCAAGCAAATAAATAAAACACCCTCTTAGAATTAGAAAACTGAAATGCAGTACATATATATCAATCAAGGAAATCCTACAATATCGCAAGGATTAACTAGAGCAGCAGCAAAATAAGGATGTTCTTATGTATTGGAATTGAAACAAAACAACCAACAACTCTTCCAACAATCTTTTTCATAGGTTAGTAACCAAAACTACTGAATATATCATGTGTTAGATAGAGCTGATCGTCAACAACCAAGCAGATTTCTTTTGCATGAACTCTGAACTGATTTTACATTGACTGCACAGCATACACGTGCACTCCTGAGGCCCTCTGGCAGGACTGCGCCACTGGATTTGCTTGGAATGCTGTGGTTTTGCAGTCCAGATGTGTATGCTGGTGGTGGCTTGGGGTTTTGGCTTTTGTTTCTCTATTTTTAATGAATGGGAATAATGAAAAGCAAAATAAATACTGTGACTGCATGTAAAAATACCGGTGGGATATTCTAAAATAAGGTAAGATCATTAAAGTAAGAATAACATTTCTATGTCCAGTTCTTTTAAATTATTACTTGAATATTTTCTATCTGAAAATGACTTAACAATGAGATCCTTCACAAAAATATGCAAATTACCATGAAATCCTGTTGAGAACAATTTGGGCTTGTTGAAAACAGCTGGGTCAGTTCTACTGTGTTTTGACTGTTAAAGAGACTCATCAACAGGATTGCTCAAAACTTACTACAGTGCAGCAAAAAATAAAACCACGTCCTGGGTTGAAAACATTATTGAGAATTTTATTTTCAACTGAATGTCACACTTGGTAGAATAGAAGAAGCTGAATAGCAAATGGACCCTTGGGTCAATGTGCCAAATGTTTTTACTTCAGAACATTTCAACCCTCAAAACTTTTCCACTTTGTTCACAAGTGTAGGCACATCAGTAATTCTGACTTAGCTACAACCTTGGCTATGGGCAAACCCATAGATGTGTCATAGAAGGTTGTAAAAGTGTTTTCTGCTCCTACAACTGTTAACACTGCTCTGTTTTCTGGTTGTGGCGAGCCCTGCCTTTGCAGATCAGAGATTTCCAAAGAATATTAGTCATGACACTTCCTGGCCTTGCCAGAGGCAGAAAGTTCTGGAAAATTCAAAATGTGTTATTAAGAGCTTTCCAGCTCTGCTTAATACATATCAGGAGTGCAGGTAGCCACCACGCTTTTCACTGAGCTTCAGAATATCTTCAGGTTTGTCTGGCATGGCTCTGAGTGGTGCAGACCCCAGCGAGAAGGAGAGCAGCAGTCCATGGGAACAGCACAGCAACTCCACACTGGATAGGGAAAGATAGTCTCTGCTGTACAGAGCAACTTTTCTTTAGCAACTTGAAAATCTCACTATTTCTTCTTACTATCTGCATTGATTTTCAAAGCTTTTTTGAGCAAACTTTCTATACTTGTCTTTCATAAAATAAAAACTGATTGCTCCTGTGTTCTCAGGTGCATTCCCCAAAATGTACATTCTCTGTCCCTGCTGACACCACAGGCTTCCTCTCACGAGTACTCTTTCTCTAGACACGGTTTTTCCCTTGCCAACATCTGCCTGTGCTCTCTACTCTTCCCCACTAGGCAAAACTAAGAGCAGCAGAGGGTCAGGCCAGCTTGGGGATTTGGAGAGATGGAACCTTTCTGCAGCTTGATCCTTCTGGGGACCCCTCAGCTCCAAGTCCATGAGTGGTCCCAAAGGGGTGTACCACAGGGCACAGAAGGAAACTACAGTGGGGCAAGAGTCCTTGTCAGGGATGAGCAGTCACTCTTTCCTGCAGAGAAAGGACCTAGTTAAAGGAGAAAAAAGCTATTACTGCTTGTTATACATTGTGGAATTTTCCATGAGTTTGTTGGTGGGGTACCAGCCCTGCTAGGTGTATTCATAAAAAAGAAGTTTACCTTGCAAAGTAGCACAAATTTACTTGGATGAACTAATCAGTCCTTCCATCAGTGTTCTGAATTCAATGCATTTAACTCCTGAGCCATTTTAAGTGCAAAATGGGGGAGACTGTCCAGGCTGCTAACTGTATGTGTTGTCAAATACCACAGGGTTGTTGTTCAGAGGAACTTTGAATGGAAAATTGTATTTTTTTATATGGGACAATAGATTAGGTAAATTGCCTACATTTTCATTTGTTTGTTTTTAGTTAAAATTACTGAAATATGCATGCAATGTAAGTATGTTCAAACTGAAAGCAATGCAGGAACACTCTTCAATAGGAACCATGGTCATGAAGAACACACATTTGTTTCAGAAAATTTCAGATGTACAACAAAGGAATAAATAAAGCCTCAAATATACAGATACACATACACACATATCACCATATATGTTTCTACCTAGGAAATATATAGAACTGCAACTCAGCCAGAGAAGATGAAGGAAAATATGATGACAAATGTTTTTGAAGGCAAATAGTTTTGCATCTTCCCACTTCTGCCAACATTTTACTCTTTTTAAAGTGTCTTTATTTAATGCTTCTGTCACTAGGCTCCTATTCAGGAGAATGTCTGCACTGAGTATTTTTACTAATGAGTGACAAAGATGTTAATAAGTTTTGTTGCAATATGAAAATGCAGAAGATCAGATAAAATCAGGAAGTTTATAACAAATTTTTTAAAATGCAATTCCCGTCAGTCTGATTAAGTTATTCCACAAAATGCACAGTTTACCCCCTTTCTGACAATACTATTTGGCACACATAAAGAGCTTTCACAGTTGGTTTCTGAAGGTGGGAGCAGTGACTACAAAAAAGTTCCTCTTCTTTTGGTGCCTCACTTCTCTCCTGCAGCTGTTGTTTTAGCCTCCTGTACAAATAGGTTTAAAGAATAGTCACTTCCTTACATATAAATGTTCATGGCATCTGGAATGACAGGGTGGCCACATTACAGTACATGGTGTTTAGAAAGAAATGTTTTGAAAACAAAGAAAGCCATATAGGAAAATACTGACAAAACCATACAAAACCATACAAAAATGTAGCTTATCTATTTTGACTACTTGCTTTCTTTACGTTTTTGGATGTTTTCACAGAACACATGTGGCCCTCACTTCCAGGCATATAGTATGTAATTTCAGGATTCTCCAAATGGAGAGAATAGTCTGAAAAACTGTGCATATAATTAGATATGGAATACTTTTGACAGCTGGAGGGATTTCACACTTACAGCCTAATTTACAAAACTTTAGGCTTGGCACTGCTTCAACACTAGCACTGGAAGTAATAATTTTCCTGACATTTTTTTGGCTCCTGAAATTATTTATGTCTATACATACATCATTTTAAAATCATGCACACAAAAGGAATACTTCTACCTGGTTAGTGATAAATGAGATACTTTAGAAGCAGGTTCAGAAAGAAGTCAGAAAAAAAGTCATCCCACAAAAGGCCCATACTTAAAAATTGCAACTAATTTCCTTGTTTATGAGAGGTCTTGTGGAAGTATCCTGTGTCAATGAAAGTGTTTCAGACACTTTTTCTGATACTACAATGTAGTCAATTTGTATGAGATTTACAAAGAAAAAATTTCATCACATAGCAAACACAGTAGCTAGGAAAGCAGATTTGTCAAGTAGGTGAGCCAGATATAATTTCTGAGGTGAGATCTAGTAGAAATTAGAATAATAATAACAACACAAGAAACAGACAATTACACCTATCGTTTTCATTTCTTTTATTGACTTTGTTTCAAGAGTAGAATAAAGTCTTTGCAGGCTCTGAATTATTCTGTGAACTGCAGTCTCAGCCATTCCTGTTTTCATGGATCCTATGCATGACTTCCTTTCACTTTTGAGGCTTCAGAAACCAAAAAAGTCACCTTATTGGAGCATGATAAATAGCAGAGCATTCCTCTAAAAGAGAGAGTGATACAGGTCTCACTAAGACAATATCTTACTGAATTGGGGTACTGATTATTTACCATCCTATAACTGTTAAGTCTGTATTAGAAGAAAAATACATGATAGTCTGTAGATCACTAATACTGATTAAGAAAAATTAAAGTAAGCCAATTTGTGATGATACCCAACACAGCGGGTTTTGAAATGTATCATTCCTGGACAAATATACCATGTTAAGGTCCTGACAGTGGTGCATACTTATGTTTTGCATTGTATACGTAAAGAGGTCCAAAGGATTTTTATATAGATATACAAATGCCTTCTCTCTTCGCAGCCGGTGAAAGGGGGAGAATTTCATATTCTCCTCCAAAGGTTTGCAGAATAAGTTCATGGCTGCAGACTTCTAGGTTACAGAGCTAGTCTCTTCTTGAAGGCTGTGAAACAGGCACTTGAAAGAAGGGACTTCTTGTGTTGCAATGCAGGTATACAGTTGTGCACTCAGGATCAGTCTCGTGGAAATGAGTGACTCCAAGCATGGATCAATGCATTTAGAGTGATTTTTTTTCATTCTTTGGTTATTGTTTGTTTGGTTGGTTGATTTTGTTTTGTTTTGTTTTGTTTTGTTTTTATTTCCATATGTTTCATGTATAGCATGTATGTTAAGAATTGCATCTTAACACTGTTGTAGGTCTCAAAAAACCCCAAACAATTTGGGTACTTGGAAGGGAGTTGTCTTTGAATACATATTGACAGCAGGGCAGTTTTATTGCTGGAGAACAGCAACCATAAAAAAAAAATCTATAAAGGGTTATTTGGGTAAAATAGATACAGGAATGAGAATTTCATTTGTTCATACCAATTTCTGCAAAAATTAAAAAAAATAATGAAGGCAAATATTTATGACTCCATGCCTGTCATATTTGGATGATTGAAACATTCATGCATTTGATTAAAAATCCTCTGAGTCCACCGGTCTCTTCCCAGCCTCTGTATCACATGTGCAATATCAAACACACAGATAAATCTTTGCCACTTTGGGTTGCAAGTGGCTACACTTCCTGTTCCACCGCATCTTACAGCTTTAAGCTCTTTCCATGGGCCTCTCTAGACATCACCTTAAAATAACACTTCTATCAAATTTCACAAGGTTGAAAAGGAACCTCAAAGGCCTGTAATCCTGCTATGCAACCTAGAAGTCAGGGGTCTCCTCATCTGTGTTCCCCCTAGTATCTGCCACCCCAGGCACCCATCCCAATCACGCTTCTGAATGCTTGGAATGGAAAATCAGGCCAACCTCACTCAGTTTTCCTACTGCCCAGCATGGACAACCTTGTAAACCCTACTTTCCCTTTCTGTTTTGTTTTAGCACCTGTGAGCAGGGAGGTGAAATACAAGAGATTCACGTGCCTAACAAAGGATGTCAGCTGGCAATTTTGTCCCCTAAGGAGAAAACATGAGGAGCTGAAGAGATCAAATGCGGTGAGGAAGTATGGTTCTAGTATTTATAAACACCTGTCTGGTATTACTGTACCTGCTGGACTTCTCCCAACAAGATAATTAATCACTTAAACCTGGCAAAACAACCTGCTAAGCCCTATCCCTGTAGGCATTGCAAGGTTAGACTGAATGTGTTCCAAAACCTGTGCTGGACACCCTGCAAACTCCAGGCATGGGGTTTTTTGTCAAGGAAAGCTGACAGTTCCTCTCCTTCCCTGCAATCTGGATCCAGCAGGGAGTGTACCAGTGGATGTAAGGCTGTTGGGGCACAGCTGCCGTCCTGCTGGGGAGCAGGGGCATGAGCCCAGGGAGTTGCCTGGCACCAGGCACTGGAAGGGCTCCTGTCATTTGCATGCATCGTGGTTTGAGCTTGCCAGAGTGATGAAACACTGGAAATATCATGGACACACTCCCATTCCTTGGGGAAACTCAGTGGGATTGCATTAAACACATAAATGTGCAGGGTCAGGGCCTGACTTGACCATCTAGTTCACTTGTTATAAAGAGGTCACTTCCTTGGCCTGGGTGCAGTCCCCGTGCTAACCCAGTGCTTCCAAAACATGATGCTCTCCCGCTTTTATCTTGTTGTGTGGACAAACCCTGATTCAGTTACATAAATAATGCTGGCCTATTGGAAGCAATCCAGCTATTAAACCTCTTGATTCAGAGTTTAAGCCTGAGATCAGGATGAGGCCTAATGCGTGTGGAGTAGGGATTATCCCACATCTGCTGACTGCGGTATGCCAGCATCTGCTGAGCACCTGTCGGGGGTCGTGGTCAGACCCAACCCACAGATCCAATGCAACAATTCCTACACTCTCTTCTCTTGCTCAAGTGGCATCAGATATGTATTTCTAAGACAGATTGGTGCCTAATTGCATGGCATGCACAGCAGCCCAGCTGAAGACAGTAAGTTAGCAGAAGTAAGTGTGCCTGGCTTCTGCGGCCCACATGCAGGACTGGGGCTGCCAGAGGTGCAAAGCCTTGGTCCAGCGGTGCTGCACAGCTATGCATGTCAGTGCGAGGGTGTCTGCACAGAGTGTAAACAGGCTTTTGCATTTGCCTGATGTGCAGTCATTATCTCTGAGAAACATCATGAATAGGCATCTACTGAAGCTGAAACTAGAAAAGGGTGTAGGGGATGATCCAAGGAGAAAATTCCCATTTTTTCACTAGATCCCAGACTTTTTCCATTATCTCCATACTGCCTATCCCACTCAAACAAATGCCCTGTTAGTCTTTCCTCCTTCAGCTACACACAGGAGTAGTGCAGTAGCACCATGGCAGAATATTTAACACAGAACCAGTGTCCTTCATCTTCCCATGCACACTGAGCATTTTGGTTTCACTTGCACATGCAATCTTCTAGGCTTCTTTCTGCAGATTTAAGGTCACAAGTACTAGCTCCACTTCATCTGCTATATTATAGGCTGAACTTATTGCAATAACATAGCTGTGATCTTCAACAACTACAATAGAATATTGTCTTGAGATCAATTTCCTTTTTCAATAAAATCTTGATTTTGCCTCAGCATTTATGAAGTGGTGGAGGCTGATATCCGTCAAAATTATCTCTTTCATATACTATATCATAAAAATATGGCCCTCTATATGCAGTGTTATAAAGGTATTTGTCTGACTGACTGACTTTAACCACCCAAGAAGAGTAATAAGTTCAGTAATCCTCTGGAAATATGTAGCCTGGAGTGTGTTATTGGAGCTAGTATTCAGTGCACTCTCCAAAAACAAATCACAAAACCAATTAGATTTATGCATTTACAATCCTTGATTGATACAGCCTTGACATAAATCACAGAGTTAGAAAAACACACTGCTGGATTAGCAAACCACATTGTAGTAGTGTGGCTTGCAATGTCATTTTGCTGAGATATTTACAATACCAACACAATCAATGTCAGTCTTACACAAGTTACTCTTGTTACAGGGTAATACAAATAGACATGCATCTAAATTTTTCATGTGTGCAAAACAAATGCAGCCAGGTTATAACTTGGAGACATATCTCTGGACAGATTCTTGGACTGGTGTCCAATATTGGACAGCCCAGTGACCTTTAATATTTTACTTGAAGAAAAAACTGTTACCACTGTGCCAAAGGGATATTCTGGTGCCAGTAATGGAGAAATAGAGAAAAAGGTCTCCTTGAAGTGTACCGTTTCACAAAAATTGTGTCAAATGCAGAGGCCAGTGAAAGTCCTATCAGACTCCCCAGTATATAACCAGACTCATTTGAAGTTTGGCCGTCGCCCACATCACTATATGGTGAACTCAGGATCCGGGGCATTAGTCATCAGGAAGCATTTCTGAACAGCACTGTGTTAGTTCTTCACACTGCAGCTCCTGTTGCTCACACTCTAGTATCTTTATTGTATCCCCACATCTCTACAACAGTGAGCAATCAGCAAGGGTTCAGACTGAAGGCCTTTCTGGAACCACAGTTAAATATAATGATGACAAACTGGAGCGGGTAAATTTTTATTAAGGACATCATACCTAGAAAGTGAACATTAACAAAGATAAAGTGTGATGGAGGAGATACCTTTCAAAAGAATGCTACTACTCTTATAGCTTATGTCAACCCATTCAGCAGTGTTTTGTATTAACTGTCTTAAGGTGGTGAAAAGATAGCAGGGAGGAGGGGAGTAAATCTGCTGTGTGCTGGTTTCAGAGTGTTTGGCAATTGCATTAGAACATTTTAATGCTCAAGTTGATCAAAGAAATCAGAGAGCTCATGCTGACTGAATCACCAATTACCCAGTACTCAGAAGGCTATTGTATCAGTGGGTTGCTACTTTCAATTTCATCAGTTTGAATAAAATTTTTACAGGAGGAAACAAAGTTATTGATGGAAGAAATTATCAGAATAAAAATCATAAGTCAATATTTGGAGCTTGGTAATTTACCTGAGTGAATAAGCAGGATATGATGCCAATCCATCTGAAGCAACATCCTCTAGTTTATACATAGTCTTTAAAACTGTCCAGGTGGTTTGTAGTTCCCAACAAACATCTCTTGTATTTAAGACCAATCACAGCTTTTGACTCCTGGTTTTGAGAGCAAATATATAGATGTCTTCATTGAGGGTGAATTAGACAGAGGCTATATGAGATAAGAGATGAGTTGTGTTTTCACCACTGTGGACTTCATCCAAAGAATGAAAGATTATAACTACTCATCCACCATGGGACTCTGAGATGATCTCTCAGCTGAAGCAGAAGAAATTGTAATCCAAACTCAAAATGCTAAAGGGAGGTAACTAACATGGCCTGACTCTGACAGTGCCTGAGCAGGGGTTCTGCTGGGGACAGCCTTTTCAAGCCTAAGCTAAACTGTTCTTTCCCCATAATTTATGCTTCAGAAGCTGGAAATGAACATTTGAAATTTGGCCAGTAGTTTGAGGTAAACAATGCACTTTCCTCCCTTTCTTTTGCTTCTGCTAGAGTAAAAACCTCCAAGGAGCGGTAATGATCTTAGCAGTAATATTTATTACTGAGTCAAATCTCTTGGTATTTGTATGCTTTGAGGCCAGCCCCACAGCCAGCATAAATAAACATAGCTCCCTCAGAGTTGCATTGTTTTGTTCTGCTGATCCAGTTCAACAAGAATAGGACAAGATTAAAAATAGAGACTCCTGATTGCCAGGAATAGAAGGAAATTAGCGTAAAAAAGTCCAGGCAAATAGAGGGAGTTGCTTATGAAGTTTGTGTATTTTCTCAGCACTTGCTTGTTATAGAAGAAGCCTTGCGGGTCATAGTTGAACAGTTGAGAAGCTGCAGCATGGGATCAATTGACCTATGACTGTATTTCAGGGAGTAGTTTATCAGTGGGTTTATTTAGAAAACAAACTGACAACTATTTTATATTTCGTTCATTCCACTGAATCCACATAGAACAGGGAAACTGCAGCCCTCTCAGCTACTTTAATCCCCTGGCTTTACTACCCTGGTTAGGAAGCTGATGACTGTAACGTGTCAGTGTAATAAAAAAGTGAGCACTTCATTCTTGATGAAGAAAATATTCTTAATAGGATTTGATAGTCTCAAAATTTTTGTCTCTGGGCAACTTTTTTTGTGTGAGACTTGTCTGCCTTGTAATAGGTGTGAGCAGCTGAAGTGTGCATGGAGAAGATGCTCTGCATGGTGTCTGAACACCAGCGTGCTTCTAGTGGAGACTGTTTTCATTCTCCACACACAGATGTGCCTGAGGCTGTATTAAGAGAGCAGTTCAGATCAGAATGAAATACAGCCATTTCCCATAATGTAACACAGTCAGAAAGATCCTCCAAAACATTTTTTTATCTCCATTTTTTTTATGGAGGCTTGCCCCATCTGCTTTAGCTAGGTTCCATTTGCAGGGCATTTTTATCTTAATGACAGTCCCCTGAGTAATTTCATCTGTCTCAGCAGTATCACCTCAGGAATTTTGAAGTAGCTTCTAAATTTTGTGGAGACTTAGGCTATGAGTCCCTCAGAAACACGGGCTCTGGCAGTTTTCCAAAGAGCTGCAAACATACCACGTATCTGTCTGCACAACCAGTGCTTTTCATGTCTCAGGCTGGGCATAGAGGATTGGATCTCATGATCAGGGCCATGATGGCCCCTGAGCTGCCCCTGCATATGGGGCCTGACTGGGGTGTTTAGCATCCCATGGACCAAAAGGGGATAGGAGCATTCTCCATCCTAAAGAAGGTGTGTGAAGCTCAGCAAGGGTTCTGTGCAGGTTGTAATCACTGTGATATTCTTCAGAGCCATTGCCCAAGAACTGTATTAGAAATAAATCTTGTGTGCACATACTGCTACAAAGTCCTGCTTTGTCCACTGCTACCATACTGAAATGTTTTCTCTGGACCTTTGATGGGAAATATTTCCCATTTTGCTCACTGTCTTTGACCCAAGCTGAAGTCTATAGTCAGATATGTCTTAGACCAGGTTCATAATGTTTACTTGGTTCTTTCAGAACTTGAAGAGGTACTATTACTGTACACTCACAACAGACATCTCTACAAATGCCTTGCCATGTCCATAAAATAATGAGTTCCTATTTGCCTGTTCATGTAAAGGAAATGTGCAGATGATAACATATTACAAATCCTCAGGATTTGACTACCAATGGCTGATATTTGGGGGGGAGGGGGGGAATAAATAAATTAAACAATTGATCCTGAGGACATAAACTTTCATTGAGGGGCACTTCAGTGACCAGATGTAGGCATTTCACTGCTAGAGGAAGAATAAATTTCACATAGGCTTTTATTACACATGATGCAAACGGCTTTGCTTTCTCTGTTTAACACAAATACACAAAGCTTGCCTTTGAACCACAATGCTGCCACTCTCTTGGCAGCAATATTAAAGAGGTCCCCTTGTTTTGTTGGATATTAATACCAGGCTGCACTCTGAAATGTGATTTTAAAAATAGAAACTTAATTGTTGCTGGGAAATTTTAATTGAGGCTGATTAAAGGAAGCAACAAAATATATTGACTACTAAACTTCATTTCTTGTTTTAAGTGTGACCTATAATGGACTCCCCCAAAATCATTACGTGGTCTCTCTAAGCATTCCAGGTTTTTCATTTGAAAGTCATTAAATGTTTGTGTGTCTGATTTTTGGGGGGTTTTCTGAAAAGTTTTATAGTCACAGCTGCACTAGTTATGGACAGGTTTATAGTGCCTTGCCCATCAACCGGCCCACATGTCCAGTCCAGTTTGTTTGATACCTTACCTTTCACAAGCATTCAGCAGTTCTGGAGGTGTTCTTATAAAGCTGCCAGTAAATGTACCAGCTGGACTCATTTATGTACACAAACAGCCTCATTCTGGCTGCCTTACAAAGAGCCAGTGGCAGTAAATCTGTGTTCAGTCCATATATGTACTTTAGAATATTCTTTTACACTTCTGAAAAGAAAATAATAACATATTTCTAAGCTTTCTAGTAAGTTATATGCGGTCTTCAGAAGAACTTGAATACTCCGTGGTGAAAAAACAACCTTTTGAGAGACCCTTTTTCTTTGCAGTAAATTCTTTATGCTGTGCAATTAAAGCTGTTAGAAAAGTCTGCTGTCTTCGAAGCACACTGATGGATGGCATTTTTGTAGAAATTCATGTGAACAAATTGCTCATTATTTCCTTTTGTGACTCTTGCAGGTGCAACATAAATAAAGGACTTCTTGAAGGCTGCAAACACCTTCTTCACATTGCCCAGGGAAGTTTAGTGGTAAACAAGGCTGGTTTAAAAGGTTGAGATGAGTGGCAGAATGAGAAGTTGCAGACAAGCCATCATGCAACTGAAATTTCAATAAAAGATAGCACAGGTGAAAGAACTTCCAAAGGAAGGAAGAAAAACAAAAAGGAAATAATAAGAAGAAATATTTTTTTCATCATCTCCAGATTTGGTCTGAGATATATTCTCAGCATAATGATAGAGGATGTCAAGGAAGAGAACCACTTTTGTTGACTACACTGGATGACCTGCAAGCTTCATGCTCCTCAGAAAATATTCTTCCCTCTCTTTTCCTATCCTTTTTCTAGATCTACTCACAGGTCTCCTGTGCTGTGTGTGAATGTCTCAGTGCTGACATCAGTTACTGCAAGGTTTTATTAATATTACCAGTAGACATTCCAGTCAATCCTTTTTGTGAGCCTTCTGGCTATGAGGAAGTTTACCTCAGCACTTCTAGTAAGAGCAAGGTCCCCATGATTTTTATTTCTTTAGGTTGACCAGAGCTTTTAGCCAACCATTCAGAGTTTTACCAAAGTTAGTTTTCAAAATAATTCTCTGATAGCATGTCCGCTGAACAGAATTTATAGCTTCAGGGATCTAGTGGACTTGCCTGCTGTGCATTTTATAATAAAATACTTTACAGCATGTATGTCTCCTCTACTACCTTACGGACTGCTCTCTGTAGCTCTTCCTATGACATAAGTAAAGTGGGTTCAAGCTTCAGTATGGAATACAGCTGGCATCTTATCAGGATAGATATCATAATTGTCTTCCTCCTGCCACAGTACTGTTGCAATAAAAAGGTACTAACACATATTACAGTATTTGTGCTTTACTGCAGTCCTTGGACATTTTTCCTGTTGGACAGTGCACCTTGTCTTCTTCCTCTCTAGCCTGTGGAGAGCTGCTTTTAATGGCTACCACCAACTAAAAATAAAATTATTACAACCTCTCTTTTGCAGTGGTACACTGCAAAATATAAGGATCATTAAGTAAAGGAACTCAGAATTTCCTAAAGCAACTTAATACTCACTTCTGTTTGGTGATGTATTTTTGATATTTTTAAAATATATTTTCTGCAAGCATCTCCCCTGTATTCTGGAAGCCCATTGTCCAATGCTTCAAATTTCATAGCAATTAACAGTTGCAGGGAGCAGTCAAAATACAGCGTTATCAACCCATACAATCATAAGTCTTTCCTAACCCCACAGCTCGTAAGTCATGGAAATTCATGCTCTAGGAAGCTTGGAGTCAAGCTGACCTGAGGGGATGGAGGCAGCCGGCTATGCTGCCAGCAAGGTGATCTGAGTCAGTTGCTAAGGCCAAGCCTACAGACACCCAAGCACTGATGTTTATGCCTCATTGCTCCAGTCATCTGTTGCCTTCTGTTCATGGCTTGCATGTCCAGTGGCAAAGTCTTTTCCCCCCAAATTTCCAAAGGAAAGCAGACCATGATTTTCATTTTTAAATAGCATCAGTCAGTCTGTATCAGTCCAAATTCTATTTACCTGGTCCCTTCAGTAAAAGGCAGGAGAGGTGACTGAATGTTGTTTCTCTGTGTCAATGTTTCATTTCCTCAAAGCAAGAGAAACTGCTTGGCAAGTGGTTTCATAGTGTGGAGAATTCACAGCCTACACAGTTCAAAAACACTTCCAACATAACTCCTGACCTGTGGTTATATACTACAGAGAAAATCAATAGATTCTCATTCTGTCTAGTTGGTTTCAACATTAACCTCCTTTTATATATCTTTTTGCCAAATTGAAAAGGTTTGACCTGAGGTGTGGAGCTTTCATATCTTCTTACTAGGGCCATGTTGTTTGTGGACTAGATAGATTATTGTGGAGAAATGCAATACAAAATTTATGTGTATGATATTAAGGGGGAAAGGTCTAAACAGAGACTGGGTGCCTCAAGACTTGTGTCCACTATAAGGATTGATAGAAAAATGAAATCTCTTAGTAAAGACTTCCTAGAAAACCACATAAGCATTAATGGCTTTATTTACAGTACTAATATTTTAAGCATAACATAATTGTGTCAGTCATTTAGAATAGCAAATGAGTCAGGACCTGATGCATGACTCCTACAAGCAAAGTCTTGTTGGTGTTTTGGGGCAGGGGGGGTGTCTTCTTTTTAAAAGTATACCTCTTAATCTGCTTATGTCATTATCGGAAAGGTCATCAACTATGCCAAGTACTGATATCTTATTCTTAGTTTAACTGCAAATTCTAAATGCTTATGTGGTGTGCAGATTAGCTGCTGAAGAGCAGCCAGGAGTGGCAGGTGAACATGGCAGGGGATATAAGAATTTTGGAAATGGGATGGCTTTCTTAAAATAGACCAACAACATGGGTCATAAAGAGATTTCAGGGAAACTCTAACTCCTACTGTTAGATAGTGACAGGCTATTCCCAAGGCTGAATCCAGAAAACAGCAAGGTTTTGAGTATTGAAAAAAATCAGTGGAATAGGCTGCCAATGGCTTTACACTTTTTACATTGTTGTGCTTTATTAGAGTGTATGAAAATACTTGTGAAGATACGGAAAAGTACATTGTATTGATTCACATGCCTTGTATCTGGGAGAACAAATCCTGAACAGCCAAAGAAACTATCCTTTATTTCAACAGTTTTGTTTTGTGTGGAAGTGTGGACACTGAAAAAACATAAAATTTGAGGAACCTGGAAAATGCTTTAAGCATATGCTTATATTTTTGAAATGTTACAAGAAGATAACAGGAAGGTGCCTATCCAGAGGCCAGGTCATATAAAATAAAAACTAAAAACATTTACAAAAGACTAATATGAATAAAATTACTCCCTTAAAAGCCCAATATGAATAGAATGCAAGAGGTAACTTTCTCTAAGGTCAATATGACCTTAACTTAAATGTCAGTGTAGTAAAATCCATGGCTGACCTTTTCAGAAGGGGACATTGGTTTGGGGTATATTCAGAGCATTATCTTGGTACCCAAAGTTTAGCATTGTAGTGTGTGGCATCCAAAATCAGCAACTGCATTTGAATCTTGTTCTTATTCTTCATTCACAAAATTCATTGCAACATAGAGGCTGCTATACTGTAGTCCTGTTCATCATTATCACTGACTTGTTAACATTTCTATCTGTAATGGATCTAAGGTTTATTAGTATGACATAACCTGGAAAACATTTTAACTTTTTTCTTCTCTTGGCAAGAAAATGCTCCCATTCTGGGATGAAAAGATAACACAAATGAAAACAGTTAAGGATCATTACATTTGCTAATCTGAAGTGAAAGATTAATGTTGAACTCTGGACTAGTTCTTAAAAATGCAGGGTTTTACTGCATTTTCAGAACAACATCTGGCTCTGCTGAGGTGTGGAGAGAGGGAAAGGATCAAAACTGATTTCCAGTGTCTCTTATGAAATATAGGCAGTACTGTCATGTTTTGCAGCTTAACAATTTAAAGATTTGCATGTTGCTACATCCTTTCCACTCTCACTTTGTTAACAGGAAAGTACAAGAAAGCAAGAGAAGGCTCATTAATTATTTCATGTTCTTTGTAGTAAGACAAGCATTTAATTTTAACTTTTTATTTACAAATGTAAAGCTAGCTGTAAGGAAAAGAGGTCCTTCTTTCCCTACTGAGCAAGTGAGTAGTGAAACACATGGAGCCAGCTCTTTGTGACATGCTTGTTACTACTGGGATGAGCCAGGTACTGAGCCCAGTAGTTGGCAAACTGAGATGAGATCAAGGCCAGTCCATGAGTGCTTGCTCATATGCTATTCTCCAGCTTTGTTGTCCAGAATATACGCCAGACTTTTCTGATGCAGAGGGTTACAATTCAAAGGCACTCCTGGGACACAGCATTCCTCTACTGCTCTGCTCTTTGTGAAGGATGGACTGTCTGGGCTCAGCATGGCAGATAACACTCCCATCTGCAGCCTTGCATTATTGGTGCCTAAATTAAGCTATGAGACAAAGAGATCATCACACAATTGCCTGTCACTGGCTCTAGGACTTGGGTGCTCCTGAACCTGGGAACAGGAACTGCAAGGACAGACTGTAAAGTGAATGTAATGTGTGGCTTGCCAGCCTCACCCCAAGTCAGCTCTCACAGTACAAGCACTGAGGTGAATTAATTTATATATCACAAGACAAAAAAAACCCCAAATCAGAACATTTATTCGGCTTAGAAACACAGGTACAGAGATAAGAAAGAGCAACCAGTATTGCTACTTAAACTTCAGCTCAGAACCAGCGGGCACTTCCTGAAAATGCTGTTTCTCAATTGGCTTAAAATGATCAGTGTGTTTTGCTGCTGAAAAGGGTGTTACTGCTATTTTGCCTACCTCTGCTCATATTCTTCCATAGCTTCCATGCAAGTCTTTCTTCATGTTTTGCCGTGTGAGACTGCATTGAGATTTAACATCTCTAATTCTCAATCATGTTTTTGAAGATTCATAATTCACATATTTAATCAAAATTACTAATTTTAATGCTTCATCCCATGAATTACCTACTGTCTTTCATCTAATCTTCAGGAGGATAATACATTGAAGAATATTAACATTTTAGAGACACTGACTAGTAAGAATAAACAAAATGTACCAGCTACAGTCTAACATTCAACTCAGCACAAGGTAAAGTTTTTATTCACTGTGAAGAAAATGCTCTCTGTTGTCTGGGTTCCAGCTTGAACACATAAATTTCTACATGCTGAAAATCATATATTTATGTCAGAAGCGACCTCTGCTAATCTGGTCTAACCTCCTTCTAAAAGAAGAACTGTGTTAAAATCTGTCCTGCTCAGGGCTGTGTTCAGTTCTCTTCTGAGTATTTCCAAAAACAGTCTCCACAGCCTCTCTGGGCACCTGTCCCAGTGCCTGGACACCCTCATGGTGATATTTATTCTTCCTTTCATCTAATATCCCTTGCTGCAGCTTGTGCCCATTGCCTCTTGACCTTGCAGTGGTGCTCTTCTGAGAACCGTCTGGATCCATCTCTGTACTGCCCCTCAGGTAACTTCAAGCAGCATTTAGACACCTGAGCCTTCTCCGGGCTAGACTGCCTCAGGTCCTCACCCTCTTCTCACGCACTGTGTGCCACAATCCAGTAACCCCACATGTGATCCGCTGCAAACATATGAAAAAATACCAGATGGTTTGTTTCTAGCTCTTGAATGACAGTTGACATGGAAGCAGACAAATAGCTTTGGTTGAGGTTGAGCACTGCCAGACAGAGGGACATGTGACAGTGCAAAGGAACTGTGTGCTCCAGAATGTTACCCCAGTTCTCATCTTCTGCCAAGATGGTGCCTGTGCCCTTTGCCATTGTCACCCTTCCCACAGCAGCTCACAACAGCGAGAACAGATTTGTGCATGTGCTCTTGGAAGAAGCATTTTTTGAGAAATATGGGATGCATTGTGGCAGATGCTGATGTGAATTTGGGCAGAATGAGATGAAATAGACAAAGAACTGCTGGCAGTCTAAAGGTTTTGCTGTGAACAAGCAGTAATCTCCTGATCCCTTCTCTGCAACCTCATTTAACCCCACTGGAACATTAAATATCATAGAATTGGAAAATCCTGAACATCCTCATAAGTGTTTTGCCTTTAACCTGTTGGTGAGTCTGATTTGAGTAATTTTCAAATAAGGTCAGGTCTGCCTTATTTGAGGAGATAATATGATAACTAAACCCCTTTATAGCATAAGGGTACAAATATCTTTCTCGTTGTTCCTCCCAAGGCCTTCATACTGTACAAGAGGCATTCAACGTCACTGTTGCAGGGGGTTCACTGGTAACGATCATGACTGTGGATAAAAGACTGGTTGGCAAGTGATATTCTGTCACCCACTATTGTGTCATATCCAATATCTTACATTAAGGAGGCTTTAGGGGAAATAATAATAATTTTGAGGGGGAAAAAATTAATAGAAGTGGGGGTTTGGCAAAAATAAATGTTTTATCAGGAATAGCCCTTGCCAAACATAACATTTTCTCAGGAGCCAGTCTTGGCAAAATGTATGTTTTATCAGGAGCAGAAGTTTGGAAAAAGTAACATTTTATCAGAATTGGAGTCTTAACAGAAAATGCCTTTTTATCAGGCATGAGGACCATGGCAATTTAAGGACAAAAGCTTGTTGAAAGTGGAGTTTTATCAGGAGTTTTGCTTGAGGAAAATAGCGTTGCATGAAGGGTAGGAACTTTCCAGAAATAATGTTTTTTTAGGGGGAGAGGATGGATGAAAATAATATTATCAAAAGAAGGGGGGAGGTATGGATTTAGTGGAAGTGGTGTGCTAACAGCTTCTACCTTCCAATATGGGAAGCTTTGCTCCTGGAAAAACATTATGTGCACACTGAGTACTTGCCCTAGCTAAAATGCTGGTTTTGACAAGCTGTGCTGCTGCTAAAATGTTGTTTTTGGCAAGCTCACCTCTCAAAAAGATGTTTCTGAAAACTCTCTTCAGAGAGATGTGCAAATTGACTATAATACCTGCAGCAGAGCCAGGTACCTCTGTGAGCCAGCTTTTCATCTGTTTACCAGTTCTCCATGGCTTCCCTTCTGCCTGTTGCTTTATGGTGATGATGCTGATGCACTTTGGATCCTGAAACACCATTCTACTTCCAAACATAGGCCTCCTTCATAATTTAGTTTCCCTCAGCTGCTCACTGACTCAGCGTGGTTGACTCTTCTCCAAGTATGTGTTATGCATCCTTTCCCAGCGAGCCTCTCTCCCCACACCTGGAAGGCTGCTTATGCCTGGTTTCTAACTCCTCTAGTCAGCATTTGACACCACTGGGATTGAGACATCCCTGAATGCAATTAAGGACCCAGTGGTAAAAGCCACATGGGAAGGTCTTCATTGTGTCTCTTTCAGGTTTACGAGGTCAATTTCAGAGACATTGAATCTTTTTGAAAGTACACTCTCACAAAAAGGGGCATGAGAGAAGAAGACAGTGACAGGTTGAGTCCCTAAATACAGGTCTATATCTCATCATATCTCAGTCATGCTTTTCAAGATATTAATCTGCTTCCCTGCGGAATTTTGGGCAAGAACCCACATCAGGAGTCTCCCATATGTGCTATCTGTGAGTAATACCCCTATGAAGGATTTGGGACCACACATGCATGTAGGACTACAGCCTCTTAAAAATTTGTTGTTTGAATTTAAAAAATGAGATGGAGAGCATCAACCACTATGACCGGATGGATGGGATTCTCCATGGACATTGCCAGAATTTGCAAGGCATAATCAGAATCACTCACTGTTTATTTACAATGTTACTGAGCACCAGTGGGAAGTCATAAGAAAGGCTGACTCAATAGCTATTTTTAAGAAAGGTGACAGGTGAGAGCTGCTTATCACAGGCCACTCTTGCCCAACCTTCCAGGTACTGTAAGACACTTCCATCAGGAATGAAATTGCTGGCTTTTTTGAGAAGAGAGGCTCTGAAATGGATTTCAACTTGAGCTCTTCTTTTAAGGCTGTAAGAGAAACTATCCTGTAAGGAACTGGTGAATAAAAACAAACAAGAACATGTGATGAAGTATATTAAGTACTATACCTAAAACAAGATATGGGACATGGAAAGCACGTGAAGAAACCCCATGGATCTGACCAAGAGGACTGTAGTTTTCTTCCTGTCATAAGGAATAATGTCCTCCAATGTTTCAACATTTTCCCAGTGCACATTGGCCTTTAATCCAGGTCCCACTGAAGCCTTTCCTCATACAAATATTGTAAATTAATGTTATTGCATCCTAGTAGTTGTGATTCATTGCAGCTGAAGTCCCTGTTCTATGAGAGACTTATTATTTTTACTATGTTCCTCTGATTGTTGAGTTACTGATGATTTGTCAGTGTATCCCCTAGTAAAGTATTTTGCTTGTTTATACTTTAAACTCTACATGTAAGAGAGTTGGGATTGCCTTTTAATGGTAAGAGACTCAGGTAAAATTTGGCAGATCTATGTAGCTAGATCTAGGTCTAGGCTTTTAGATGAAACCCTAATGTTTTGAATTCATCTTTTGTGACTACCAACAGCAACTGGCAGAGACATTATCCATAAGGCAGGGTGAAGCATGTAATGTCTCCTCATGGTATTAAGTAGCAGGACAGCCTGGGGAGTTGATGGGTTATTGGCTGATTAGGAAGGGTTTGGGAAAACTGCATCTGGATCTCTGACTACTGCATTTCACTCCAGGTTTAAATGAATCTCACATGCCAAAAAAACTCTTACCCAAATCCATTGACTAAATTTTGTTTTCAACTTGAAACTCTAGGAAACCACTTTCACGGAAATCTATTTGTATACAGTTTCAACCAGAAGGAGTAAATGCTTTCCAGTTCATTGGACATTTTGCCCAGGTGACGTTAACCCAGATTTACAGCTGTGGTATTTCTGCATGCCTGACCCTGCTGGAAAGATTGACTTGACTCTCCAGGGTACCTCATTCATGCCCTGCAAATCCCACTGTAGTGGATCATTCCCATAAGGGCTCTCCTGCAGAGCTGGGATGTTCTCTGCTTGCATTATACAGGTATAAGGTGGCTCTGAAGTAAAGTGCCCTGCCAATTTCACTTTCAACTCCCTCCAAGCTGGAGTATCCCTAGAGTACACACTGCTCCCCTCCTTGGCTCTGCTCACAGCAGTGCTTACTCTGCACTGCCCTTAAACAGGCAAGAGAGTAACAGGTGCAGCATCCAGAGGGCATCTGTCCTGGATATTTTCTGCTGGGTTTTTTCGGTTATTATAAAATACTTATTAATAACATCAGGCTGTTGTTGTTTCCTTTTAATTTGATTTCCAAAAGATGATTTGTAATATGGTAATATGTAATATGAGTGTGATCTAGCCTTGTGCATGTATTGAGAGGGGCAAGGGCTATTTGTTTCAGGTTACACAAATACTTGGATTGAGCAGAACCAAAGTTAGACTGCTTAACCAAAAAACAACAAAACAAAACAAAACAAAACAAAATATATTCTATGCATAAACCTATTCCCAGTGCCAAGTAGTTTCTGTCTGAAACTGTTCGCAGGGCTTCTCCCTTGTGTAGAACCTTCCTTTGCATCCCCAGCTGCAGTCCTATCATAGTCTTCTATGTCAGGACACACTGTGACAGAAGGACCCACAAGACCTTAGACCTCCCCACCAGAAATGACTTTCAGGCCGATGCCATGTCTTTATTATAGTAAGCTATGTCATTGACCCCAGGGAGACAAGAGCTTGGCTCCTGGCTATTGAAATTGCCACAGATGTCTGTCTAAATAGCTGCTGCATTTTCAGCTAGGCAGAAGATTTTAACAGCCATGGGACAACTGAAGGGAGAACTCATAGTAGCTTTTAAAGAAAAACTGTAATTTCTACTTTTGAAAAGAGCAACAGCAAAAGTTCAGCCTCCCCCTCAAACCTTCTATGTCTCAAACTCAGTATTGTAATACCCTGCAATGCAAACATTATATTCTGTACTCTTCCCATCCCTCATTCAGACCTTTCTCGTCTCCCCTAAGAAAACCACAACATAAGGAATTTTCATACCTTGTTTTCACTAGCTACATTTCTATCTCTGAAGGCAATTGTAATGATACATTTAAACAGCTGATAGAGATCTTAAAGTGTAGTCTGCAGCTTCAGAAAGCTTATTTCTCCCTCTTTTGCGAATTCTACTTTATTTCTGGCATTTTGGTTTGGCTTTTTTGGGGGGGNGGAGCTTTAACAAGGAGCCAGGAAACTCCTTCAAGAAGTGGCCCACCATTCTTTGAGAAAGTTCAAGCAGTTTTCAGGCCTAGGATCTACCGAACTTGACTGTTGCACAGTATTTCTGTGATAACCATAGCATGCTGTTTAGTGGAAAATATAGATCTGAACAATACACATGTATAAGTATATTTTTTGGTGTGCGAAGCTCTGCTCATGAACTGGATGGTGTTTTCCCTTCAGCACACTGCAGGCAGTAGCATTTGGTGTTCCTACTTCCCAATCCTGCCTCTCCATCCTGAGTGGCAGACTTGCTGCATTGGGTACAGAAAGGATGGCATTTTTCCCTCCTCCTTTGAATTTGTCTCTCTTTGGGGCTTTAAATGAGACCATTAGTGTTATTGAACTTAGCATTTGGCAGTTTATATATGATAAAGGTGTTATTACACAGTGATCCCTGTATGTTTAGGTCAGCTGTGGCAATCAATCAATGGACACTTTGCCTTTGACAGCACATGCTTCCATAAAAAAAATTCTCTGGCAGAGCCCTGTTAGCTAGTAATGACAGAGTAACCTCTGTCAAGTAATATACTTGATAAATTTTGCATGTGCTGTTGACTGACAGAAGCCCTGGCTTCCTGTCTGACCAGCATACACCAGCTTCAAAGAGCACAGAAACTTCTTTCTTCTCCCCAAAAGGAGTGCCTAAAATCCACGTGGGTAGAGTCAGACCTTCCTCTGAGTGGGAAATAAAACAATGCTGCACAAGGGAGAGACGCTTTTATGCCTTTACAAAGATAAACTTGCACTTTCCCCTTTCCTTGCCTTTCCCTGTCATTCACAATTATCTGAGACTTGCTGGCTTTGCACACTTGGCTGTGCACAGCACCCGCCTGTGTGAATGGTCCAGGTTGAAGGGATAAGTCTCTCCGGTCGCTATCTCTGGGATCTGGCTGCTCGGCTGCCCTTTGTTTAGTCTGGGCGGAGGTAGTAATTGTCTGCAGCTGCGGCTCCTGCTTCCTCGCTTGCCTTGGATAGCTCCGGAGGTACAGCCGCACTGCGTCCATGGAGGCATCCTGGGGTTTCTCAGCTTGCTGATGCTCACCAGGATGTTGGTACAGTCCAGCAGGGACAGCCAGCCTGGGTGGCTGGGGCTGCAACTGGCAAGCCCAGCTTGCTGCTGCTGCCACTGCAGGTACCTGAGGTGGGCATGGCTGCGGGGAAGGCTCCTTCACCACGCAGACTTCCATCGACAGCTGTCCTAGTGTTGGGTATAAAGGTCTGCTGGGCTCTCACCCTGCAATGCCCTGACCATGCACAGAGAGGCACAAGGAGATTTCTAGACAACCACTTCACTGGTGCCTTCTCACCATCATGTCCAGTCTGCAGAGCACAGCAGGCTCCAACGCTTCCTCTTTCATCTGCTCCTTCAGTACCAGTTTGCATTTCACCATAGATACTGATGGCTGTTTTTAGTGCATTATGAAAAATTACATTTCCTCATGAGCAAACAGAGCTCACATGAAAGAGCCTTAAACCCATTTGCTACTTCACTAATCACGTGTATCTGTTTGTTTTGGACAGAAGACGTTTTCATCATTTGCTTATACACGAACTCAATCTGATTACATGGGATTAAGCCTGACATCCTAATCTTAAATGCAGCCATACATAAAGACCATCAAGTTGTGTGATCCCAGCTGCTGCACTTGGCTGTGTAAGGCAGACGCGTGAGGGAGGAGCTCACAGCAGCACCCCACTGTCACTTACCCTATGGACTAATTGGAGTGTAATTTAAAGAGTTTCCAATGTTCACTTGTCAACAGGTGTTCTTCAGGGTATACCAATCAAAATAACCCTGTTTCTGGAAAACGTTATTTAAACCAAACATATAGGCTGCAATAATAATGGCACAGTTTCTCAGCAATTAGAACATCATTCAGTGAAAGCTAGCAAGAATGAGAAAATATAGACCTAGGCCCCAACTGCATGTGTACTTGTGTTCAAACCACTGCATTTAGAAAATGCATTTTAGAAAAGCATTGCATTTAGATTAACATTTTCTACCTTTTAAACCCTCTTCTGGTTTTCATATAGATATCTACTAATAGCATTAGGGGCTCCTGTGGGACTACCAAAGCCAAATGTGTACTGAAATAAAGTTTGAAATACTGTCTAAACATGAATTTTCTATGTCTGTATTTTCAATTTGCTATGAACATACTTTAGACTTTCAAGCAAAATGTAAAATGATGATAGGCAGTTAAATAATACTTATCATCCATCTGTCATTCATTAGGTAAATGACCACTACATAACTTATGGTATAATAAATCTTTAAAATACATTTCTGCTTTCTTTCTCTCCAACCTAAACTTGGAACCATATCAGAGATGTTGCATGGAGAGATTTTAATTATGAACAGAAAAGAATATCTCCATCAGCATAATGACAAGTGCTAAACTTTGGAAATGTAACCAATATAAGAATTCAAACCAACTTTAAAACTTTTGAGATGCAGAAGATTTAAAGATGAATATTTCTTCTGGTGGGATACAAAAATCTTGATGAGATAATTTTATATGGTGAAGTATGTGGTTGCACAGAAACAGTGCTTTGTTTGTTCACAATGGAAAACATAATTTTCAGTTAGAAAATTTATGAATTATAATTTCAAAAATATGTTTGAGGAATACATTTATAATCAGTTCAGAATTAAATTCTGATGGAGACAGATCTTCTGAAAAGACACATTTCAATCATTTTCCTGCTACATAAAAAGTTCAGTATGTACGTATGATGATTAATTAGCTACATTCCATCTGACTATTCATTCTGTGGAGCTTGAAATAGTGAGGAAGGATTGTTATAGGTGGACTTAAACTTTCCCTTAAAATACAGGGTTGGAGATAAAATTCTGGGTTTTTTTCTAAGAAGAGTATAAGCAGAATGAACATTTTGTCCCCTGTAATTAAAAGTTTACCATTGAGTATGCACATCTTCTCTCTCCTACTGCATTTAAAATCTTACAAAAGGAATTCAATTCACTACCAAAATGGTCTTAAGTAACATTTTGGGAGAACTATAAACTGTTCTTCCCCATCTTCCATCTGCAGATGTGGTTGGAATATAGTTTTAAGCAGGATGAGGGATTAAACAAACAAAAAAATAATGAAAAGTGAAAATACACACACTCTGCAAAAGCACAGTCAAATACATTTTGCCTTGTATAAACTTCACTCAGTCTACTTGGGTTTTAACATATTTCCATGACTTTAAATAAGAAAATATCTTAAAGCACAGCCCATGGGAAACCCAAGCTTGATTAGTTTTACCTTTTAGTACAGCCTGCAGAGTGTAAAACACAGCACATCAGAATTGAATTTGTCATCTCCAGACCTCACAAGAATTTTAGGAACTAAATGGTTAGGAAGCATCCTGGTACTTCTCTTTGCTTTAATCATAGTAGAAGTTTCAATTTAAACATTCAGGAAATCTCCCTTATTTAAAGCAATCAACTCGTTGCTAACAGGGTCTGGCTTTACTGTGTTTAATTTTTTGGTATCATGCAAAACTTGATTGGTTACAGCCAGTGCATGAACAGGTCCTCTCCCTCTCCCTTCTCCCTGGAAATCATAAAATAACCCTAGATCTTTGCTGCATCGTTATCAGCCCTACACATCCTAGTGTCTGCTAAAACCAATAAGATATTTGTGCAAGACCTCAATGAAAATGCACATAACTAATACAGCCATGGAAAACCTTGTTGCAAAATACCTCTCCTACATCTTTCAGCTGCAAAAACTTAGAATCCATCCTCTTGTCCACTTATTTAACTTTCTTGATGGTTATTTTGAGTGTGACTCTTCTCATCTGTTTAGCTGTATATCCACAACACTTTTCTAAGATTGCAGCCTACTCTGGATGAAAGAAAACAGCCACCTTCACTTCTTTGAGTTATGATGTTGGAATTCACAGAAATTAGGTTGCATGCTCAGGGAAAGAACCTTCAGTAAGCCCTGAGATGGCCATCTCATCAAACATTTTGAGATAAGCGCTGACAGTTGACCACAAAATAAGATGTAACTCCCAGCTAAGGACAATTGGTAGGCTGGACCACACGTAGAATTTAATATGCCACTTCCACACTTACCTCCTCTGATAAAGTGTCTACAGTCAAATCTCACATGGAAACCACAGAATTTTAGGAATCCAGAGAGGTTGATGATGCCTTGGACCAGTTTCCTCCAATTCTGAATTCTACTTACAAGACCAAGGTCTGTGGATGTGAGTCCATCATAGCTTGAGTGAACTCATGCCAGAAGAAGCTCACACTCAGAGTCAGGGAAGGATGCCCTAAATCAGATATGTTTGAAGAATACCAAGCAGTAAATCAAGTTTGAGCTATCTTCCTGGCATATTTTGTCACAGGAAGGGCAAAAGGTAGTGCTACAACACACAGCTATTCCCAAAAGTGCAAAATCAGGTTGCCCATTCATTTTTGTGTGCAGCTGTTTCGAGTGCCAAATTCAATGTCTCACATGGGAAACCACTGAGCTGGAGGCAACCAAACTATTGCAATTCCATTTATCCTCTTTTCTTCATGCTGCTTTTATTTTTAACAAGAATAAAGATTTTTTTTTCAGTCAACATCCAACCTGTGCTGAATCCCACAAAACAGACAGCACTGCTGCTCACAGTCACCATATTATGCTTCTATGACACTTCTTCCTTGCTGAGTTTTACCCAGATGGCAACTAGGTTCAGGCAACTTTTTCCTTTTTTTGGGGTAGGGAAGGATAATTAAACAGTTTCATTTAGTGTCAAATGTTTCTTTTGTGGGTATTTTTTTTTCCACTCATTTTACTCTGTTTTAATGTGGCTTCTTACTCTGTCCAGGTAGTTGGAAAGTTACTCTTGCAAGGTAGGAAAGGTCCTGGGGAAGAGGTTAGCTGAGATGTATGCTAGTTTTCTGAAGAATACTGCTTCAATTTTATACACCTATCACTAATTAGAAGTGGTACTTAAAAGCTCAAATACTTAGTGTTTACAGATAAGTATTTCACTGGATGATGTTGTACCAATAAAAAAATGCACACATTTTCAGAGTCATACACAGTTTCTAGTATTTGCAATGTCTAGAAGTCTCTGACTTGTCTCTCATTCTCATTTGAGAGCATACTTACATCAGAAAGCTTAATGAGTAATAATGCTGAAATACCAATCAGAAAGAAATGTTTCCATCTTCCTAAACATCTATGGACACTTTTGAGACCAAATTTACTCCAGTAACTTGTTGCAGTTCACACAAATACTTCCAATATAGATTTTTCTATTAATGTATTGTCTTATATATTTCATCAACTTTATCCAGACATCTAGATCCAAATACAAAACCTAGGACCAGGAACATAGAAGCTATTTGTCTAAGTCTTTGAAATACTTAAACTTACATATGTATGAAAGCTATGAAAACTTTCTTCTACAGGTAGGCAAACTCTTGCCTTTTAGTTGTACTGGGATTGCTAAAAATGTTACAACTTATATATGAATCAACATAAAGCCAACATAATAAAATATCCATAAAATGATAAATATTGTTAACTTATGGAGATGGTAAGATTGTAGACTCTGTATCAGGAAAAGCTTTTGGCATATTAATTGCTTAGGTTTATTTCTTTGGTACCACTTTCCCAGTCTAAAACAGAACCATCCTTGACACTGCTTTGAACAGGGAATCTGTGTTTATCTGATCACAACTAAAAAGCTGATGTGAAATAGTCAGAACAGCTCTTAGGAGCTGACATTTCCTGGTTTGAAACTGTACTGCATTTTTCACCTTGCAGCAGCTCTCTTGCCTACAGCTGTGGTCCATCAAAATGGAAGTAATATTATGTATCCTAATCTCACACTTCTGGAGTGGAGATGAACCTCCACATAAAGGTCCTGCTTTATGACTCTGCTAATCATTGTTGCATATAAAGTCCAAAACCAAGAACAAGATGGATTTAGGCTCCTGTTTGCAAGAGGCTTAGCCTCAAATTCTGTTTTCAACTGTTTGGTAGCTTATTATCCTTTATTCTGGATCAGCAGGTTTTGGCCTTTATCTCATATAGGCAGTCATGTCAAATTGAAAGGTGTGAATCTGATAGAAAAAACCCCCAAATTTAAGCAGAGGTTATAGACAGGATATGCATGGTGTGAGGAATTAAACCTGTATGGAATGCAGATTTGCAGTGTGGTGTTTCGATGAAGAATACATCCATATTAAATAACTTGAACTTAAGAAAAACTATGAGTGTTAATGAAAGCTAAAAAAACCCTCACATTGTAAGCAGAAATCTCTCAACACAAAGGCCTATGAGGTCAAATTCCAATGTTTTCAATAATTATTGTATAAATCTGCATTAAAGTCTTTGAAATCAATGGGCTTGCTTTATTGGCATAACTGTGGAAAAAAAATTGCCCCACTGAAAAAACAATGTTAATAAACATCTATCTAGGCAATCTTAAGATAAAAGAAAGGTCTGAGACATTAGATGCAATCTCTTGTAATGATTAATATGTGAGGAGATTTATAGGTCCAAATTTCCAGTTCAGATATTACATTTGGATTCTTAAATATCAGGAAATTTATTGCTAATACCCAAACTTTCAAAGAATATTGTTTTAAAAGATGCATAGAGAATATTAAATCATATTTTTAAATTATTTTGTCATATTCTTTGCTGTGCTGAAAAAGTTGTTTTCACACATTAAATAGGCAACCAGCAAGACATTTGCAATCTACAATAATCCAGAAAGGAATGACCAAATTGAGAGAAAGCCAAAAGAGAGTTAACACAGAAAAGAGGTATATTGAAAAGATCACAACCTACCTGAACCATGTCATGTCATTGGATGGCCTACTGTAATACTTTTAGATATTTTCTGCCTTTTTAATGTTTCCTTAAGTATGTATATAAAAAACCTGATTTATTTACTCTGAGTTATGTAGTAAACAGAATTCAAAACAAAAAATACAAAAATCTTTTTTAAACACAAAATAAACTAAAATACTTTAAGCAATAATTTTTTTTGGTGTTCATTTAATGCTTTAAGATAACAGCAGTTTTTCTTACTGTACATGGCTGAATGTGTATTGGCTTGCTAGGAGAAGAGAGAGATTAGAAATTCTTAAATACCTTAGTAGACGTGTAACTTAAGTAGCTAAGTATACTTGACTTCCTGTGGAATTTATTTCTCTATGTATTATACCCCTGCTAGGATTAAATTTAGGAATACCTTAACAAAATATACTCTTCCCTTTTCTTCAGATCTATTCTTTTCTTTAGTTTCAGCCTGTTGTAGCACATTTAAAGCCACTTTTCATAGACCTTGTTTAAGTTAATTGACCTTGTGGAATTTTCCACTGGCTTCAGGTTGCAGCACTCAACACCTCAAAAATGTAGGCTCTGAGGATCTTGCCTGAATTAAGTCATCTTCAACAATCAGGCATGCAAGCTTCCTTGTATAAAAACAGAGGCTTTAAAATGGATTAAGTTAATGAGAAGAATCACCATCAATGACCAAGTTTCTCAATTCTCTTCAGTGCCAGTAACAGTAAAAGAGGTCCTAAAATCCAAGGATTTCCATAAGGACCTGTAGACCTTCTCATTGGAAACACCATCAGAAACAAATGGGAAGTAGGTTTGTGGAAGCAAGGCTGGGGTGGGCATTGCTTTGGTCTAAAGGACAAATCCAGAAAGGGCTCTGTCCTGAACCTCTGGGGATGGCAATTCCACAAAGACTGAAGTTCCTCAAAGGCATATTTTCTGATATTGCTTTGGTCATGAGATCTAAGCTGTGTGGTTTTCCCTATGTGTTGAACTCAGAAAACAAAGAATCCAAAAGATGGGAGCGCCTGAAAAATTTGAGTCCTATTTCTTTGAATACCACCTTTGCCCAAGAGGTCCATATACTAATAATTCACTTTGTAGTAAGACAATCTTTATTAAGGTCAAAATAACACTGGAAAAATATTATAAATCTTCCTCATAGTGAAGAATAATGTCAATCAGGGGAATAAATATAAACTGACACATAAATTACAGTCACAATATATGTATAAAATCAGCAATACAAAATGATTTATGAGTACAGCCTGCGGTCCAAGATGATGGTAGGTCCAACAAGCTCATATAATTATAATAAAGCCAGGTTTTTCAGAGAGGCCTATTTGGAAAACATATGTTATTATTAGGTTCCTAGTGCATTCACTGGATGTAAATCAATCTCTTCACTCTACGTGCTGACAATGGCAGGTCTGGATATGACAAAATTTTGTGATATCAGAGCATCAGCACTCCCACCTGCAGTCTTCATTTATTATTTGTATGTTTGGGTTTTTGACCAAGACAACTCCTAAAAATGATAACTTTCTGCTGTCTCAGTATGGCCTTCGCCTTATTATACAGCCTTTTCCTTTAGCCCTCACTCTATTAATTCCTGCTGTTTTGCCTGTCAATAACTTTGCTTCCATATCAGACAAAATCACAGCCAGGTTGAAACAACTTCTACTCCTTTTTTTCATTACTGGCCAGAGAAGTTGTGAACTTGTTAGCTGACAATGAAACATGTAGCCCTGCTGTTTTGCTGCAATGAGACCTGGAGTCCAAGGCTGGGTTGGATGGGGCTTTGCCCAACCTGATTTAGTGGAAGGTGTCTCTGACCACGGCTGAGGGGGGTTGGAGCTGGATGATCTTTAAGGTCCTTAGACCCCAAACCAGGCTATGACTCTATAGAACCTTGTTCAATAGAATCTGTATTCTATGTTGTGCTTGAGGATGGCTTTAGGGAAGCCCTGTGCCAACAGTCATCCAAGGCAACGATGCAAATTATTCCTAGGATGTTTTCTTTCAGCATTATACAAACACTTGGCAAGGACTGAAGTTTAGCATGTTCTGACAATCCACTTTGCCATGATGAATGTCCTTGGCTTGCCTGACTCATGAAGGTTTGGCAGGGCGGTTGTGCAAAGATGTGGGAACTGTGTGGACATCTCTTTGTGTCTCATTTTCATAGGATGGGTTTGCAGGAAAATGACAAAACACATCTGTTAGAGGGAGGAAGCAATTTAGCTATCACTGGCTTCAATCTCATCTGTCCTAGAGGTTTTTTAAATTGCTCTGAATTCTTGCCCAGTGCCTGCAAGCAAAACAACTCTGTGTACAGTTCTGGGGATCAGTCATGTCACCAGTGTCACTCTGGCGTGACACAGAAGTCAAAGGAGACAAGAGAACCTGCAGCAACATCCAGGTAGGGATGAACAGGAGGAAGCTCTTGGGCTTGTGCTGGTGATTCCCAATGAGTTTATTTTTTCAAACTGGAAAAGAAATAAATTAGAAAGTTCAGATAGTATTAATACTTTCTTTATTGTCCCATGTCTCTGGAGTTGTGTTATTGTCTTCAAGTGTTATGGTGAATGAATCCAGTAAATGACTTACGTCATGCCCTAATTAGTGCTTCCAAAAGAGGTTAATTTAATTAAATTACAAGATAAAGACATAAAGGGGACACATCATGCTCTAATTCAAAACAGTTATGAATTTCATTAGTAATTTTAGAATGGTTTAAAATTCTGTGCTTTCATTTTGAAGTTCTGGACAATATCGAAGTCAAATATAAAAGCCATTTTCTCATCCAAATAGACCCTCATATCAGCTTCCAATTGCACATCAAAAGATCCCATAATTTCCTCTCAAAAAAATTTAAGGTCTTAGGTGTATAAAACATTCTGCATCCTCCTCATGTCCCCATAATCCCCTCACTGCCTGCTCTATGGCTGGTTTCACTGCCCTCTTTGTACCTGGACCAGCTAAGCAGGGCAGGGCAAACTGCAGCAGCTTGCCTTTGGGGGCTTTGATAAGTGACCTGTGGCCTTCATCTGCTTTGTATTGATCCTTTTAATTTTGTTAGAGGCTGTCCCCATCTTATTATCTTAGGAAAAAAAGGAGTTGCTTTTCTGTATTTCCTCTAAAGTTTCACCAATGAAATATGCAAAAACGTAGTGAATGAAGCTGCAGATTGAGCAAAGTGATAAAGAAAACCCTTAAATGACCTCAAAATCTTCATTTTTTCCCCCACTCCACCTTTTTCCTAGTTTCATCAAATAAAACAATTTATTTCTTTTGTCCTTGTTTCTACTTTGGAGTGCTTTTGATTATCTTTTTTAAAGTACAGCTGTTTGTCATGCTCTGAAGGTTGCAGTTGGCCTTAAGCAGCTTACCCTGCAGAATGAAATGTAAAGTGAAGATTTTTTCAGTACATAGACAAGTATTTTATATACTGTGATTTTGGTGGGAGGTTATTTTTTTGAAAGAGTTCATAAAGTGACTGTGTTGTGACCAGAAATTATTTCTAGAAGTCAATTAGTAGGTAATTTCTCCCTCCTGCTCTCATTTATATTTTCTTTATAAGTTTAGTGAAATTAATACTGCTGAAATAACGTATTTTTGGCTTCATTAATAGGAACATAAGAACAAATTAACTGAAGGTCAGTGAAGTTTCACTGTGTCACCCATGGTTCTGTCAATCTTTCCAGTCTTTGGGTTTCTTTTTATTTCGTTGTGGATGTTGTGATTTTCTTTACCTTATACTTAAATCTTTCAGCAACACAAGCTGAAGGCATGGATACAAAACTCTGAATTCACTCCGAAAAAGGACATCTTGTTTCCATCTTTCTTTTCCTTTCTAATGATGATGATCTCACTCCTTTTCTGTAGCTGAAAACTACATTAGTGACTACCAATCAGTCACAGGCTTTAGGCCAAGTGTCACTCACGTCTTCAGCCTTCTACGCTGCTAATGATCCCTAAAATCCCCCTGGGGTTACAATATTTGCACCTTCACAACTGAATAGCTAGGGAAAACTGAAGTGGGCAAAGCCTGCTGAATTATTTTGGCATTTAATCTACTTTCCTGCACTGACAGTGCAGGCATATCAGTTCCACTCAGAAGAAATTCAGTAATGAAGTCGTCAGAGTCTTGTGTCAGTGAATGCACTAAGCTGTCAAAATGTCGTCTGGTGTTTCTTGCTCCTCTTGGTTTTCTTTTGTCACTGCTCCGTCACGTCTTCCAGTTTTCTTTCCACTCTGATGGTCAGGGCAACCCAAGGTAAAGGCTGTTTCAGAGACTCCAGCTCTGCTGCTGAGAGGTTTAACATCTTCCATCACCCCAGACATTGAACTGGATGAATAAAAATATGACCATACAGCAGAGAGAAGAGAGGGAAAACCTCATTGAAGATTTGTGCATCTGAGGGGGACAAAGAACTTGCATACTATCCATAATTCTTATTTAGTCAAGACCTGGTCTAGAGCAGGCATAGCCTCCTATGATATTTTGTAATGCACAAAGGCACAGATGAAACTATCTCTACCAACACAATCCCAATTTATTTTTTTTCTTTGCAGCAAAATAAAGCAACACATTTGAACATGAATTTACCTAATCCTCTTTTAGAGAATTCTAAGGAACTAGTTAAAATTAATACAGGAAATTTTGAGAAAAAGCCAACAGAAAATAGAGCACCAAGACTTAAAAAAATTAGGAGGAATCTTAACTAAAGGAATTTTTGGTCACTCTGGAGTCATTTAACAGCAGCAAAAACATTGTTTGGTAATTTTTAGACTTGGAAAGTTTGCTTTGGGAGATGGGAAGCAAAAGAAATTACAAACTCATGTGCTTAAAATTATGTAAAAATAAGAGAGCAAGTTTTGAAGTAAGGAAGACTCACTTTCTACCTGCCCTGTCTATGGTGGCTACTTAGATATTATCTTCTAAGAAGGAATCAAAATCCACATGGTGGCTTACCATAGGAAAAAAAAAAAGATTTGACACGTGCAGATACTTTACTGTTTCCATTATATCCTTAAATCAGTTTAGAGCTGCTGCAACCCACTTTGCCCAGGGCAGGATGTAACAGACTCTGCAAATCTTGTTTCCTAGCTTTATTAAACTGTGAATACAAGAATCATGCATGACCTGTGAAGGATATAGGGTCAGCTGGGTTACATCACTATTGGTATGCGAACCAGCTGTCAAAAATGCAATAACAGTACATTCTGGGAGGTTATGGAACTGGAGAACTCTAGCACAGGCAAAGCACAGAGAGTGATTTTTCAAAGAGGTGTGTGCTGTCATCAACGTTGGAGAGCGAAGCAACTGAATTCCTTCAGTGGCTTTTGAAAACACACCTTGTAGCAGCAAGACACATGCAATGTCTTAATTTAGCCTTTTTATTTAAAAATGGCAACTTTTGTAGGAAGTTTTTGACACTTTCATCTTGGTAAGTAACTGAGCCTTGGTACACAAATTCTCAGTGCTTTTCAGGTCATACTAAGCACAGTCTCCAAACTATCTAAAAGTCAGTACTACTTCTGCAACTCTGATACTGTAACACACACAGCCAACATCTCCCTGCTCGTTTACCCAAAGTGTGTGACCATTTGTGATGCATTTGCAAACTATTTTGGTCAATCATACAAACCCCATGTAACTAAATTAAGAAAATTCCTCCTTAATACTTAACAATTCAGTGTAGTAATAACCATAATAATTATAGCAGAGTGAAGAGTTCGGTGAAAATTAGATGTGAAAATAGATAGTAGATGCATTAATCAGGCCAGAACCAGGAAGTCTTTTAGCGTCTTGTCACTGGCCAATCATACAATGTCGGCCATTCATCTTCCCTGTGGGAAGTGCTCCAAGTGGGTGCTGGAACTTCAAGATGACTTTTCAGAGTTATGTGTAAGTCCTTGCAATTTGATTTTTGCTACACATTAACCATTTTTATAGAATGAGTGGTGTTACTTATGTCCTAAATCACCCATTTGAGATGGGGCTTGAATTTGCTAATTTTCAATCTGCTTCGCCAAGCTGTTGTTTTCTTTCTTCTTGCAAATACAGTAACAGTAAAGACAGTGAACAGCATACCTTAAAGTGTTATGCA
>VYZT01041558.1:0-29188 GCA_013400735.1 Pomatostomus ruficeps
AAAAAAAAAAAAAAAAAATGGTTCCAGGACCAGTTTAACAAAACTGCAGCATTAAACACTGCCAAGCAATGCCAGAAGGTTTTGTATCATGGAATCAGAACATGGATTTATGTTTGCCAAGGAAACAGCCACGTAACCAAGATGTCCCAGAACGCAACCAACAATCATGGCAGGATGAGCTCGTGCACAGAGAGCTCCAGCACCTTCCCTGGTCTCGAAATCTCAGGATTAGAGCTCTACAGACAGGGAATTAAAACTCCCTCTTAATTCTTGACCCTCACCACCACAGAAAGATTCACAACACATTAGCATGTAGAAAAATATTCATATGGAAAGTGGTTTACGGAATGCTAAACTGCTTCAAATTCAGAGCAGAATTTAGTGAATTAAAGGAGAATATATTATGGTGACCCTAGGACGTAAGTTATTTTTGGAAGTAGGATATGAAAAAATTTATGAAATTTTTATCAGAGAAATGAAATGTAGTTTCCCCCCTTTCTTACAAAAAATAAACCATTCAAATAAAAAAGATACCAGGGATCAAAATCCTACAATGTTCAATTAGGTTTTGATACAAGGCTGTAGTTACTCCTGGTTTGTCCATTTAATTTGCTACAAAACAATTAATTAACAATTATATAGTAACTTTCCACATAAACTTCAAAAATTGCTCATAAATATATTTTATTTTCTCTATAATATGTTGGTGACTTCTTTTGGGAATTCATTCGTGTACCTTAAGCTCATATTTACATTTATTTTGCAAGGATCAGAATTCTAAGGAGATGGATTTTCATTCATGCTATTGCCTAAACAACAGAGAAATACTGTGCATTCTGCATAACCACATAAAGTTAAAAAAATAAGAAAAAATAATTAAGAACTAGGCCAATAGCATAATTTTTGTAAGTGTTCTGCAAGTTTTTAAAAATTAGTTCATCCAGATGAATGTCTTCATCAAAGCCTACATTATTTATTTCTTCCGGTCACTGGTAAATTCACTCCAGCCATGTGAGTTTTTAAGTTGTTATGTGTGAATACACACATTTAATTTCAATATTTAACTTGCTGTCACTGTTAAAGAAAACGAGCTGGCCCTACATGAGCTTTCTGTGAGCAATATCTTGTCCTTTGGTGTCATTATCAGCAGTCTGTGGGAATCACCATAACTCACTGCTGGGTGGCTGATGAACCATAATGAGCTTTCCTGAAACAATGGGAGCGGAGAGGAGCTGCGTTATTGAAGATAATTAGTGGGTGAGCTGATTGGGATCTATCCCACCAGATACAGAGCCTCCCTGCGTTATTGAAAAGGAGAAAAGAACAATTCCTAAATATCTCTGAGTGCTCTCCGAGGCTGCTCTTGCCAAGGCTGGTGGTTCTGCTGGGAGCTGAGATCAGCCCCTGTGAAATGCCACCCTCATCCTGTCCCCAGCCCTGTCCTGCTGCCACCACCAGGGACAACTCCTGGGGCTGATGTGGCATCAGCAGAGCAAACAGGTGCTTCACTGACACTGACAGTGTGCACCAAATCGCCTGGGTTTGATTATAAAATAGAATACAACACAATATCTGCTTTACACACAGTGATTCTTTCAGAATATTTCATCAATTTTCACTTAAAGACATAATTTTTTTCACTCATTTTGATACAAACATCACAATTCTGCATGATTGGACATAGTCTTCATATTGTAAATACAGTACAAATGCATTTATCTGATTTTGTGAACTAGTTACCTTAGTTCATGTGTTCGTGAGACATTCAGCAAACTATTGCTGCAATATTTTTACTTTAAACTACATGGAGAAACAAAGCATGTTTTTATGGCAACATTGACTTTTTTTTCCAAATTCCCATTAATTTGGCTTACTGGAAAGTGTTCATTATTACACCCAAACTTTTAATTTCATGTCTCAGATGTGTACTTTTAATTAACTGATGACATTTTCTTTGTTCAATTATTGGAGTTCAATACAACTGTCGTAAACTTATAAATTTTAATTAAAGCTGCTCCAATCTCTGGCTATATAACGCTCACATAGGAATTTGCCAAAAGGCTTAGCAGTAAGTAAGCCAACAGTGAATAATCCCTGAATTGCCAGTGGGATTTGTTTAACAAATTAACATTTGTGTGCAGATAATGAGGTTCTACAACTTAACACATCCAGCAAAGATTTAGCACAATCATGTTTTAAAAAATTAGTAATACTCTGCAATTTACTTAATTAGTTATCACATTACTATTCTATATGAGGTGGGGAAAGAGGAGAGGATTTACACGTTTGCCAGAACACACACATTCACCAGAAGAGCATTTTGTGTGCTGCATCATTTCATTTGGATCAGAAAACGAGGCAAGGTTCATTCCCTGGAAATCTCCTCCTTGTTTTTTGAGCCAGGAATGATCAGGAAGGAAATTCCCTGACTCCTGGGGAAGCTCCAGCTGTGGGGGCCCTTTGGAAGCATCACCTCATGGGGCTAAAACTGCTGGCAGGCCCGAAGCTCTCCAGAGGCCACGTGTGCAAAATTACAATGTGAGATTGAGTGCACCAAGGGTGTTTGAGTTAAATAAAATGTGAGAATTGACAAGGGCAACCCAAGCCTCCAAGAAAGAGAGGCTCAAACTGAAATGAGCACAGGTCATTTACATTTTGCAGATGGGTTTGGGCTGGTACTCGCACACATATGGCTTCTGCAACTTCCAGAGGAGAAATCTTCATCATTTTGAACAAAAAGACACTTTTAAAAAAAGGCAAAACTGGGAAAATACGTGGAACTTGATTGCATGAGTTTAGCAGGTCAGTTTGATGAGTCAGTTGTGTAGTAGACGAGAAGTATGAGCGCTGCTTTTTGAGGTGTTTGTGAGCACTGAGGACAGGAGGAAGCACACAGACAGCAATACCACAGCAGATCAAAATAAAATGATACTGAGCTGACTTAATTTTTAAATAGTTATCTTATATTTACAAAAATTGAGGGAATTCTTTATGAAGAGCAGTTTACAATATACCTATTGGAACATGGGGATTTAAAGGTTGTGTCACTTGTAGGCCTGGTTTAGTGGTGGCCCTGGCAGTGCTGGGTTAAGGGCTGGACTCTGTCTTAGAGGTCTTTTCTAATCATAATGGTTCTGTGATTCTATTGCTATTAGATCAACCTGGTAGGACAAAGTATAATCTAGACAAAATACAATGCTGAAGTTCTAAAACCATTAATGAGAAACTGAGAAATTCCTGGTAATAAAGAACCTTTTCATTCCCACATGCAGAAATGTGCAAGAACAAAGTAACACACGGACTAACAGCTCTCACATGAGCCTGACACAGCAGATCAGCTCTGCCTGGAAGGCTGAGATGAGGAGAAGGAACTCTGCCCTGCTCTGGCTTTCACACCCTCAGACCCCTGCAAAGGGTTCCTGCATCCCCTGCAGCTGCAATGCCCTGCCCAGGTCAGAGATTGAAGGACACACAGGAGTGTGTTCGACTGGAAAGAGGAAATGATTCTTGCAAAAATGTCCGCGTAATTAAGCTTTCTTGACTTAATTACATTTTTCAGTGCTTTGGGGGAGTCCAGTGTAACTTCTCTCCATAAAATACAGAGCAGCCTCAGTGTATCATGGATTAGATGAAACTCTGATAAGGGGCACCTTGCTGGCCTGCTGGTTTGTTTCAGTAGCACACGATTTATGGACTGGTGCAGATAAGAAATACAGCCTGATAAGAAATAGAGATTTCCTCTAAATAGAATATTTACAGGGTCCAGGGGCCAGGCATGCAAGGAAGATGAGATGCACATCAACTTGAAAATTTTATCAGGAATACTGGATGGAGTTACTGTGATTCACAAAGATATAAGGTCTTTTCTCCACATTTCCAGCCCATGAAAGTTATGGTGTGGGCTTCAAGGCACGGCTGCCCTCAGGAATTGGAAATGGCAGACAGGACATCTGGTTAACTTGAAATACGATTCTTAAAAATTTGATGAAACTAAAGGGACCCAGCACAGCAGAAGAACACTCCCATCAGCAGGTGTGCCCAGGCACAGCCATCAGAGCCAGCTCTGGGCTGGTCTCAGCTCTGAAAGGCACATTTTGATCACGTGTGCTACAATGAACTTTGGCTGCTATTAAAGGTGCAGATTCCCCCAAATCAGGCAGTTGGACAATGAAATGTGGATTGTGGTGACACCCATGCTGATGCACTTTAGTGCAGATACATCATTCCAGCTGGGACCAAGCATCAGTGCTCCTAGGATGGTTCCTGCCCTCCCAGGCTGATTCCTGCATCCCCCATGGCGATTCCTGGCCTTCCAGACCAATTCCTGCCCTCCCAAGCTGACTCCTGCATCCCCAAGCTGATTCCTGCCCTCCCAAGCTGATTCCTTCATCCCCAAGCTGATTCCTTCATCCCCAAGCTGATTCCTGCTCCCCCAGGCTGATTCCTGCATTCCCCAAGCTGATTCCTTCCTCTCCAGGATGATTCCTGCCCTCCCAGGCTGATTCCTGCCCTCCTAGGCTCATTCCTGCCCCTCAGGCCCACGTTAAGAATTGAGCAGAAGCTGCTGGAGACCCCGCTCCTATCTCGCCTCTCCCCACTGGTGACAAAACCCCCTGCACAAATTGTTTCAGCAAGGCTGAGAGATTTCAGAGGCTGGTTTTAGCAGAAAAATGAAAATTAAAGATATCCATGGATAGCATAGCAGTGTGAGCACAGCAAGCGAGAGCTGCCTGGGAGAGGGAAAACAAACTGCTGGAGGTGAGCGAGCCCTGTGGCTGCTGCCAAAAGAAAGGGATTAAATAAAACCCTGGGGTCTCTGCAGGACTCACGACAGAGCTGAGTTCCAGGAGCCAAGTTATTAATTTTATTAAGCCTTTTAACCCCACCAAAGAATCAATTAGATGCCAGACATGTAAAAATGTGGGAATAAACATCCTCTCTTCAGTGATGAGGAAGTTCTGCACACATTGAAACCATCACTTCCACTCACTCGCACCTCCTCACTCAGCATGTATTGATCTCCCCACATTGATAAAAATCACTGCTTATCATCTGTGTCAGTGGTTCCATCAGCTGTTAGGAGCAGTTTAAAGTACAATTCATCAGCTTCCAGTACAAGTAATTCTCATTTTCTGATATTTAGTCATTAATATGAACAACATTATTAACTCTTATCTACTCACAACTGAAGGAATAAATCACCAGGCTTGCATTCCCTTGGAATTTTGCCACCACACCTCAATCAAGGGAAGGAGGCTCCAGAGAAGCAAGTGGGCTAAATTACCCTAATATTAGTTAGTACAGAGTGCTGAGGAAATCTTTACAATCCAAGCCCCTCTGCCACAGAGACTCAGATACATAATTCTGCATTACAGACAGGAATCTGTGCTGAACATTCACAAACTTCTCAAGGTCAGCTGCCTGGACCTTTTTTCGGAGGGTGGTGGCCACTTCATCACACAGGAGAAAATGATTCACGGCATCTTAAGCAGCTGGAAGCTTCTCAGAAGGAGACAGCAAACCCTTCTCCAGCTCTTGTATTTTGAATCAATTATTTAAATATTCCTTGAAGCAGAAAATAGAATTCTACTTCTCCTTTCTCACAGAACTGCTGCATTTTAGAGTACTTCTTTTCACACTTTTCCTCTCTAGCCCAAACATTATACGAGATGCAAAAATGTGTTAGGGACAAAGATCAACTGTCAAATTTCTGCTTTTTAACAGGATGAACCCCCCTGAACCCAAGAAATGTAATTTCAAATTCCTTCAGAAAAGTGAAGGATCTGAGTTCTCATCAACAAAGTCTTCCTGAGAATTAGATGAGTAAAATTCCTATTTGGTGACCTCCAGGAAGGCAAAGGTAACGGATTGAGGTCAGGTACTTAAGCAAATATCCCTGTGTATGCACATATAAATTCAGGGGGTGAATTGATATAAACTGAGAGAACAAGGTGCACGGACTTGCTGCAAATGTAGTTTGACTGGATGTTTTGCTTTACAATTCCATTGCTACACCTCAACATGTGAGTCTTTCCACTGAATATTTACTTATATGCTCCCTTTTCTGAGAGCATATATATATATATACAATTAAACTGTATAAAAATACAGTTTAATTGTGCTGAAACACCAAGATAAATGAATGAAAAGCCCTATTGATTACAAAGAATATGTATGGAGTATGCTGCTATTTTTGCACATTGTTTAAGTACAGAAAAAGGAAATAACAAAGAGAAAAAATATCATGAAAAGGAACAAATTTAAACATTTAATGCAGGTATAACATCCAGAGAGAGCTGTTCAGAAATACTCACCCAGGAGAGAGGCCCCGCAGGTCCCCCCGTTCTGGCAGTAGTTGTAGCAGTGGTTGGTCTCACACCTCTCCCCAGAGTAGCTTGGCCAGCAGTGGCACCGGGGATCCCCCTTCTCGTTGATGATGCACTTCCCTCCGTTCTCACAGCTTAATTTGCAGCTGTCATCTGCAGCCAGAGCACACACAGAGTGTAAACAACCCCAGATTCATCTAAGAGGCAAAACAGAACCTTGTCTCTTAAAACAGCGCCAGATCTCTGTCAGTGAGGGGCAAAACACCACTTTTATGAATGGAGGAGGTAAATTATCCCTTCTGTTTCCACAGTGAGAGAAAAAACCCCCACACTTGGGAGACCACAAAGGCTGGAAAGGCTGCCAGGAGCTGCAGAGTTGGTGGGAGCTCTTGCATGGCACAGGGAACTTGACCTCCCCAGGATCTAAGTCGGTATTGATAGTACTAATTCTTGTTTCTAGTTTGAGAATTGGAAAATTGAATGTTGGTTTCATCTGGGAGACCTCAGAAAACTTCCCAGTCATTTTCTGGTGACCTCAGCCTTTTCCTATCAGCTGTTTTGGAACTCTCTTCCACTCTCCCTGCTAACTAACAACCTTCTTAACTAAGCCCTGTCCAAAATATTGAAAAGGAAATTATTTAGCCTTTAATTCCTCTTCAAAATTTCATATTTGTATACAAACTTGTTGCTCTTAAGTTGTATTTTCTGATTATTTCTTTTTCTCATCTGCTTTAGCTCAGGCTGTAAAATCCCTGAGAAGGGAAGCTGCCTGCTGCTCCCCAGTCACAATTCTTATGGCAGCAGTGCCACCCTCTTAGTGGTGAGGGATGAGGGGACACAAACTCTGATCAGGCCAGATTCAATCCTTGAGTGAAGCTCTTTTGTACTTAGAGTTGTGCCTCTCTTGGAAACACTTTGAGCAGTAAACCTCTATTCATTTCAATGAACAAATTGAAAAAAATAATGTTTTTATCACTGAGTATAAAATCACTCAATGATAACAACAACAAATTAATTATAGATGAGCACACATACAATGCTCAAAAATCCAAATAACTTTGGCTAAAGAAGCAGAAAAGCACCTTTCCATCTCAAATCATGCTTGCAGCAATGAGATTTTTCATTTCTCACATAGCAAAACAATCCTGTGAAGCCAGATTGCTTCCTAACCAATCCAAGATCTGAGCCTACATCGCCTTAAACAAGGGGGATGCCACAAGTGCTGGGAATTCCTCAGTACCACATCCACCAGCTGCAGGAGGTTTGGTGAATTCATCTGCTTCAGGCAAACAATTCATGGAAAAGAACCACAGTTCCCGTATGAGGAACCTTGAGGTCTGACACTGACTGGCAGGGCAAGGACACAGCAACTCCTTTGATGCTGAAGGAAACACGTGGTGCTGCAAGTGCAGAATTTAGGGATGTTGGATGTTCTCTACCTAAATTGTTCTTTACAACAAGAACTCTGTAAAACCTTGGAATACAACTGTGCTTGTGCAGAGCCCTTTCTCTGGATGCAGCCCAGTCTCTCTTTCCTGCCTGTGTGCACCCTCCTTGGATCAAACCTACTTAAACAAAACTGGAAACTTTCATCTTTTAGGGAATTGCATCTTTCTCAAATTCAGCTGAAACTAGGTAGCCAATCTCCAAGTTACCATGGTGGACTGACCAGCACATCGTTATTTCGTGAGTTGCACAATAACAAGATGAAATCCCATTTACACTTAATTTTTGGTCCCTACTCTGGATATCCACAATTGCTGCCAGAAAGCTACTTTGTATTTGGGAGTTTGAGGATGCTTCAGTGTTTTATTTATTTGGGTGGTTCATTAAATCCTTTGATGTTCCATGAACCGTTCTTCGCTTACTCATTACAGAAGTTGTTTGAATGGATAATGTAGCATATCTTATTGGAGAGAAGGTCTATTTTTGTTTTGCTTATCTTATCTGTTTTACTTATCATTAGTCATGAGTTTATGGAGCAGAACTTGGCAAAAACAGAATAAATAACAGTGAACTACAGACAACTGCTCATTTTTATGAACCTTTCTGATGGTGCATTAAAAACGTGTTCTATTTCTCTTTCAGAGCAATTCCACAGAATTAGTATATAAAATTTGGGGAAAAAATATGGAAATTACTACTGATTTTGTTGCCTATGAAACACTTTAAATTTGAGAGTTTCAATACAACTCTAATATGAACCAGAGAGACGGTAAATACAGCAGTTTTGGACTTTCAGTAAGCTAAGAAAGAGGATCAAAAGATGCAACGGGTAGGAGAGTTTGAAAACAGTGTATTAGACTTGAACAATATTTAATGCTGCTGTTTGGTTGTCTGGAGGTAAATACAAGAAACAAATTACTGTGATTCCCATCAGCTGAGTACAAAGGGGGATGACACGGCTGCCTTTGTGTGGGAAACACGAGCAGAACGGCCCCTTGGGAGGAGACAGCAAGAAAAGGAACACAGGAAAAAACCACAGAAGAATCAGTATAAAAGGCTGAATACAGTTAATTGGAGTTACTGAATAAATACCTCAGAAAGAAGAAGGCGGAACAAGTCTAGCAAGTACCCACCCTTGGAACGAAGTTTTTAGAAAAACAAAATCAGGTAAGTTTTTAACTTCAGTCTTCACTGCTGCTCTGAGCTTGCTGAGTTTGAACTTAAAGTCCTCTCAGCTGCTCTTTTCACTTGTGAAATGACAGAGGTAAATCACTTATTATCCTACCCCCAGTCTAGCTGCTGAATCTCTCTCACATGAAAGAAAGGATTATAGATCATGTAATTTTATACATTCCCTGCTAATCTGGATATTTAGTTTTCTGCTGCCTTGATTTGCTCATTTCAATCTTAACATCTTTAATACATAATCAAATAATTTTGATTTGCCATTTCTCTTACGTTTTTAATCCCAGTAAAACTGTTTGACACAAACATTAACAGACTTTGGCTTATCAGCTTCATCTTTGCCTCTTTCCTTTTCCTGGAAGCAAAAGGAAAATCTTACAAAGAAGCAGCACTGATAAAACAGCAAATCAAAGCTTTGTGAACTCTACTGGTATTTTTTTCTTTCAATTTGTTCAACTTTTTGATATTCCATTCCTTACTCAAGACACACATCTTTTAGTGGCATTTCTATAACAACCCTATCCTTTCTTGAGAAAAATGCATCTTTTTGCTATTTTCTCCCTTTTGAAGTATCCCCCAATTTCTGGACAAGAGAAGTTAAACGGGGAGATGATGCTGTAGAGCACAAGGTTCAGGACCTGCATTTTTTGGGACAAGAAATTTTTCCACCCTCAGTGGGAAATACTCATCTCCTGGGGCAGAAAGGTATTTGCTCTTGGCTCTCCCTTGGGCAAAGGCGTAGCTCATTTTTTCCTGAGCTGAATGCACCACTAAAGACAGAGGACAGAGTTCCAGGTAAGGTTCTATAAATCTTCCTTCAGATGAGAGCCCCTCTCAGATGACACTTGCTGCCTGCCAATTTCCCATATGCTGAAAAGCATCAGAACAAGTTGTTTTCCCCAAATTTTGTCTGAAGGCTCTAAGACAGATGCTACTCTTTGTTTTCTCTTCACATTTTTTTTCCCCCTTAAAAAATCTGCTTTACAGTTCTGAAAGGAAGAGAACGGCCAAGAAAAGGATGCACAGAAAGAAAAGACTGACACCCATTTTCTTCTGTACTGGGAAACACCAATCCCAGTACTAAAAGCCCTTTGTAAATACAGAAGAAATGCTGCAAACAGCAGGTTTTTTTCAAAGCAGACGCAGATTTCTGTGTGACCCTTGTTTATTTGATATTTAAGAAGGCTGAAAAAGCAGGGCAACCCCCAATAAGGTAACATGGACCAAACTGCTGCAGCTCTTCCTCCCTGAGGCAGATTTTGGGGTTGAAAAAGAAGGTTCAGGGATGAACCTCTCCATCCCCAGCCAGAGCACTTCCTCTGCCTGTAGTGTCTGTAGGCAGTGGACAAGTCCCCACAGGAATGTGTTGAGGGAAGCAACATCATAAATTAAACGTTTCATCTCTGTTCAGATGCAACATCAGTTCTGAGTCTTTGCAATTTTTCCTCAGGCTTTCCATTCAACCAAAGGAGCAGAAATATTCCCCTCTCAAGAGGAAAGTGAGAAACGTGAGGCTCCAGAACAGAGAGCTCTTGGAGGTGTTCATTCCCCCTGCTCGTTCAGCTGTGGGACACGATGTCTTCCTCCAGTGCAAGCCTCTCCATTTCCATCCTCTGGGTGCATTTGCAGCTTCATTGTGCTCAGACAATTAACTACAAGAAACCTCATGGATGCAGATCCAGGGGTCTCTGAGGAAAATGAGGTGGCACTTTGCCCTTTCCTTTAGGAAAACTAAAGGGCAGCTTCTAGACTGAAAAAGTCCAGCCTGTTGTAGCCAATAAATAAACCCCAAAAGAATTCTTGTCTGCCAGTAACAACCATCCAGGGAGAAATGAGATGGAAGCTACTCTAAGAACACACTGGAACTTGTTTTCATTTTGTTATTAAAAAAGACATTTTGAATGATGCATCACACCCATCTGTTGTAATAACTCCAGCTTGAAAACTCCAAACCAAACCCAGAAGTTGTTTCCCATCAGTTGCTTGAGGTGCTGGGGAAACAGCTGTCGGAGGCAGTCTGGATCCAGTCCTACAGAAGGCCACTGATGAGCAATATTTCAATATTTTAAATTCCTTATGTATCACTCATGAAGAAAAATGAACTCAATGGACCAAGGCAAGAGTAACAGTATGCAGAATTTTAGGACTTAGCTAATTTTCTTCTGATTTAAAAAAACCAAGGAAATAAAAGAAAAAAAAAAAAAAGAAGAAACAGAACAATCCAATGAATAAGAATCCAAGTAATCCAAGTCAGTTTTTGGGGTGTAGCACAAGGAAGAGAGCAAGACTGAGGTGACCTTGCAGTCACCAAGGTAGACAGACTAAGAAATTGAATTGAACTGGCGATGGCTGCCCCATTTTGACTCTGCCAAGTCATGGAAATCTATCAATAGTTTCCTTACTGCATTTAAAAAGACTCAAAAACTAAACCAAGGCATTAAAAATATTATGGATATTCAATATGCTACTGTTTTCCATCGTAATTTGAATTATATATTATTCACAAAGTACAGTTCAACCCTACTAGTTCTTGATATCTACAATTGCTCCTAATTTCTGCAAGTAAAAGACTTCTTACATGACTTAAAATAGTTGTGTGTGAGTTCAATAAAAGCAGAGCACCTCCGAAAACCAGAAGAGCACCAAAATCAACAGGAACATTTTGATTGACTTTGAATCAGGATTTTATTGCAGACCAACAAAAAAAGTATGGCTGTGGAACCTCCCTGTGGATTGTCAGGTCACCCTTCCACAATATACAGTCGAGTAAGGAGGAATTGCTGCTTTAGGTCACTGACACCCACAACTGTGCCAAAAACGCTCTGAATGGCATCTTTAAACAAGGGGAACGGGTGTGGTCTGGAATATTTCATATCTATTTTCTAGATCTTCATCAGAGGAGGAAAATTGCAGCTCCTAATTTTTATTTGATAGTCTATAACCTCCTAAAGGAAAAGAACCCAATTCATAAATTGACTTTTCTTTTGTTTGCAGGCTATTGGTGACCTGTTAATGGCAAGTGGAACATCAGTCAGCCTTTAATCATAAACCTGTTCAAGATGCTGATCTTGGGGTCAGCTCTGATCTTTCCAGGAATCTCTGCTGGTCCTTGGAAGCTGAAGTGGAGTCTCAGCAGGAGACAAATGTTTAACATCCACTTACAATTAAAAAAAAAGAAAAAAAATCAAAATCGTGCAAAAACATTGTTAGCGAGTACTCCGACATGGAAGTTTGTATCAATTCATAATTTATAATCTGTGGTACTACAAAACCTGCAGTCTGCTATTACAAAAAAAACCACATAAAAAAGTAAGAAAAAGCCTACACTAGACATTACTTGAAATATAATTGTAAACAAAAAGCTAAGAAACACTTATTCAGCAGCCCTTTAAAAAGTCATAAAAGATATTGCAGCTGTGGGAAGGCACTGAAAATTATCAATATATTAAAAATGCTTCTCTAGGCATTTTCTGCCTATCCATAAAAATTTATAACAAGTCATTTAAAAACCTCTTCAGATCTTCCTTTAATAAAAACACACCTTCCTGAAAACACTACCACAGCATCATCCTTTGCCCACTAGGAAAAATGGAGCCTGGCTGAAATTATGGGTTCAAATTGGTACAAGTCAGCAGTGAAAAACTAATTTCTTTTATTTGTCCATTCTTCACCACTTAAGTAGTAACTGTGGGTAGTCTGAAATATTTTTTAGGTGGTGCTGTAACAGCAGAAATTCAGGATCCACCTGAGAAGGACAAAGAGCTGACACTTGGAGGGGTAGGGAGAGTGTCCGGACTGATTTGTGTCCACAGCTGGACAATTTTATTAACACCACATCATGACCACTAAAACACAGCCCTGTTAATTCAACATTTAAAGCCTAGGCAGTATAGATCGCTCAGATTTTCTCCAGGGAATTATGACATTTCAGGTAAATTAATTTAATTGCTAAATTGAGCACTTTAAGCACTGAGGATCTCACCAAAATACCCATCACTTACACTCCTGAGCCTGGCATTAAACATCAGAAAAACATCCTAATACACACAAGAAATGCTGTTCTGTGATTTCCAGAACATTTTGAAATTCAAGCTGGCTAAGAAATCATTCCAGCAGTCCGACCACCTTAGGTTTGGCCTAAATTGGAATGAAGAACGATTTGAAGTACTTAATAATCTTTGAAAAATATTCCCTCTTTGCCTCGAAAATACAGCAAGAACTTAGAGGCTCTTTTCCCTTGAAATCTGGTTTCCTGACTCTCAATATTAGTCATTATAGTCATTCCCAGAAGATACAATTGTAGATAAAAATGTTTCAGGTTTTTTCCATTCTTTGACTGTGACTTCAAAGCCATTATTTGCTGTGTTGCTCTCACTGCCTTTTCAGCACTGCTGCAGTGGTTTTTTCCCCTCAATGGCTCATGTTTAATTTGGGATCCAAAACACCTCAGAGCTTTTCAAACTCCTTTTGGTCCATATTTATACCCATTTACTTTTAAGCATCATCTCGTATGAGTTAAGCTGAAAGATCATTTTTAATGTTGATGAATATTAGCAGGGGAGGGTTTTTTTTAAATCAGGTATTTCACATTTCCTTTCCATTCCAGCCGAGTAATGTGTGTATTGAACACCATAAAACTCTGGACTCACAGCCAGCCTGGCCTTTTGCAATGACCAACACTGAGCAGCTGTTTATTTTCTGGTTCTCAGGCACTTTGCAATACCCACCTAAGAGGCTCTGATCAATGCAAGTTCCATTCATCAATGATTTTCCTTCTGGACAAGCGCACGTTGCTCCAGAAGGGTTGAGCAAACAAATGAATTCACACGTCAGGGCCAAGCATGGATTAGGCACTGGTTAAAAAGGGAAAAAAATATTAGAAATATTGATTTTTATTGAAAGGATTTCAAACTATATTCTAGAGCTAAGAAAAGATAAATGCTCAGATACAAAAATTCTGATACACTTCCACTTTCCAGGTAACAACAGCCTCAATCTGTGAACACACTCCCTCAAACAGCAGTGCAAGACCCACAGAAGAACAGAATTTATTCCATTAACAAAATGTATTGGTTACGTGGAGTAAAAAATTTCATCTGCTTCTAGCTAGAGGGATTTTTATTCATCTCTCTTATAATTTTTTTTTTACATCTCATTTCTAGTGCAGGTACAAAAGGCATTTGTGTACAAATGTGTCCAGCATCCTTTCAAATGAGTGAAAACACATCAAATAACCAAAATCAAAATTATATGAAGAAATATGACTAAACCGATTTTCAGTTTGTACAGTCAGGCTCTGGTTTATATTTATAAAACTTGGTTTCCCCCCTGAGGTGATATTGAGTTTAAAGTAATTATGCTTACTCACAGTCCATTTGTTTGTAGCGGTGAAAAATCAAGGCACTTTTTGCTTTATCAACATCCACACTCAGATATTCTACAAGGCTCCTGCCAAATTTGTGCACTCTGAATGCACCATTTTTAGGGCCTGCTCCATATATGTAATCCTCAAAAATGTCAATTCTATGTGGGTGCAGTAAACCTTGAATAAAAATGGATAATAAGCACAAATTCATATTCATATTCAAATAATAAACAACTTTGTTTTAATAAAAACTTCAATTTCACTGCTATGATTACCACTTAAGGCCATTATTATTCAGACAGCTTGTTTTGTTCCCACAAAAACTGCCTTTCAGAAAGCAATCTTCCTCAAAGGAACTCTTCCCATGCTGCAGACAAATTTCGAGCCTTTTATCAGTTTTCCACACAAGTGAGCCTCAGAAAGTGGGTGATCATTGAAACCAGGGAGACTCTGTAATAATAATCCACTAATTAGAGCATACCTGTTCTACTTGTTGTACTCACTCTAGCCAGATGTGTGTGTCAAGGAAGGAGGAGGTCATTTGGCTTTACATCAAAGAAACCATTCTGACAAAACAATTCTTCAGCTCCTTCCTAATTGAAATGCTAGTTTTTCTACTACACTTATTTTAATTCATAATTATAGGAAATTAATGCAAAAGAAAGCTAATTCTACCAATTTAAGAGCTCTTTTGGGCCACCAGCTGCATTTCCTGTGTACACCTGGCTGTAGAATTTCACATTTACCCTCTAACAAGGCAATGGCTGCAACTAAAACTCCTTTGCCTGAGATGTTTATCTTCTTGAAGCCATAAAGAAAAAGAATCTATCACTCCTTGTGATACTTTTTTCCTGCTATTTCCCCATTTACTCTAAAAATGGTTTTGTATTTCTCTTCTATTTTCTTAATTTAATCTACCAGCCTCTAATTCTTCCTACTGTTCTCTCATGCTATCCATGCTTGTACTCAGTATTTTATTTTCATACAAATATTTATGAATTTTAATTTGTTATTTTATGCTTGTTTAGTGCAATGGGTGGAAGTTTTTAGTCTCATTGCAAAGCCATTTCTAAATTCCCCCGATTTTCCGTCGGTCCAGTGCTAGAGAAGGTTGTGCTCAGATCCCCACACTCCATGTGACCTCTCTTCAGATGATTATCTTCATGTAGATTGATACAAACTGGGGAACAAAATGCTTTTAAACCAAAATATGATGATTTAAGTCTTGTCCTGCCCAATTTGGGTTATGGGAGAGTTCTCCTAGTACATTCCAGAATATCCTGGTGAATTCTGGGTTAAAACACTCAATGGCACCAGATATAAAATATCCCCCTGATGATTCTCCAGAACCAACTGCCCACTGAGCAGTCCTCCCCAAGGGCCTGCTTTCGAATATTCTTTAATGTGTTCCTTCTCTTTTCTCCTCAAATTTCATAAATTGTTCCTTAACAAATTGTTAAAAAGCCATTGTGCAATTCTCTGGAAACAGTTTGCTTCACCACAATCTCTTTCCTTATCAAAGGAACGTTCTTCATTCACATTCTGGTAGCAGAATTCTGTGATTACTCACTGACCCTAAAGTCAAACCCATTATTTCTCCCAGAACTGATTGAGATCAACTGTTCTACAACCCTAAAACTCCCATTCAGTGCAGGCAGCTCTGATGTAAATCCAGGTGAGTCCAAGCCTAAATATCAATATTATTCAATAATACCTAAATTTAGAGATCTGCACATATCGTTGAATCTTTGTTCCTCTAAGGTAATTTCATTAGATTATCTTAAAGCTAAAATTATCATATCTTAAACATCTGTTTAGATGGTATTTGAAGCACTGTCTAACAAAAGCACAGATTATTGCTTAATAATCACTGATATTTGCTTATATAGTTCCTCTGAATAGTGACACTTCAGCCAAATAAAATAAAATAAAATAAAATAAAATAAAATAAAATAAAATAAAATAAAATAAAATAAAACAAGAATCATGTTCTACCAAGGCTCTGCATACCTTGTTTGGTGCTCACAGACACAACTGAATCGGATCCATCGAAAAGAACACTGCCAATAACAGATAACTCAAAGTCAGCCCAGAACAAGCGCTGACTGAACTGATCAACTACGAGACCTACAAAGGAGAGAAAGTTCAAATAGGTACATAAAACCTGGAAAAAAGTTAATATTTTTATGTAACTTTACATTTTTATACAATTCATATTCTTACGTACACCAAATATTGTGAAAATGAAATAAAATTGACTGGAAACCAAGGAGAACAAAATATCAAAACTCCCACTGAAACCTTCCCCTTGGGGCAACCACGGTTTTTTACTTTCTTTACCTTCCTCTGCCCAAGGTCAGCACCTTTGCTAACCCATTCTCCTCAGCAGGTGGGGATATAAATACCAGGTGGGAGTTAAACACGGAATCAAATCCGGTGACCTGTTCTCCCAACCAAAATCTGATATGCCAATTGCACCAGGGTGATCTTGTGTCAAAAACAAGGCATTCAGAATTTACAGTCTTTGTAACCCACCCTGCTTCGACACATCTATAATTGTTCTCATTTTTGCCACCAACACTTCACATGCAGTCTTACAGGATTAAAAATCAGATTATTTTAATTACATTAGGGCTGCAAGACTTAAACAGCAACATTGATTGATATATCTATATATACATATAGATACATATTTATAGATATAGATATATATTCATCTATATAAGAAAAGAAAACTGAAGAGAAGAAAAGATAGCAGCATTATGAATACCCAGCCTCTAGGCAATAATTAAATAGTTAAATCAAGTAGTCCATGCTTCACAGAGGAAGATTAAATGGTTAATATGCCATTTTAGGTCATGTCCAAAACTTCAGCCTGAAGAAAATACTGGAACCATGAAATAATTTCATTCTGAGCTTTTGAAGTTGCAGTGCATCTTTAATAAGAATGGGAAAAGGTATTTTTCTTCCTATTTATGTAAGTAGGTAAGTCAGAAAAAATACATCAAAAGAAATTATACACAACAGCAAAAATACCCCTCTTAAGGTCATAAATTAATCAGCTACAGACAGATGAGAGGAAGTGGAGAGAATCTGACTCACAGGGCAGTGAAATGTGTTTACATTTGAAGCTCCATTAAAAAAAAGCCTCTTTAAAAGAAACAGTGGTGTTCAGGGCTATGGCTAAAGAGAATAATTCCTGGTAAAAGGCAATCTCAGAGTGTCAGTTCTGTGTGATCCATGGGACCTGCAAGGGGCATGGTTTAGAAGCAGCCCCTGCTCTCCAGCTTTAAATTATTCTTTGCATTTTAATGAGAATATTTAAATACAAATTAATAAAGAACGAACATTCTCAATGTATCTTTCAGGGTATCAGAGATAAAGGAAGTATTTCTATTTGTTTTATGCATAGAACACTCCTGTGATAGTCATTTCTATGTAAATCCCACCAAGTCAAGCCCAAACGCTCCAGCTCTCACTCCCCTGTATTTGAAATAGGAAAGGCCTATGTGGTAATAAATTTAAGAGCAGTATAAACAGTATTAGTAAAGTCCTATTTGGGAGGAAATATTAAAGGTTTGAACTCTTTCTCTCCATTCTCTCTACATGGACTTGTGTTAAATAGCTGACAAAACAATTAAAAAGCTCTATAAACATCTATTTTCTACCATGAAGTAAAGGAAGAAAAGCACAGAAGGATGTCACAGAAGTGTTTCCAGGCAGTAAATATGGAAAATGCAGGTTTCTTGGGTGTTTTCTCTGGGGTTTTTTGGGGTTTTTTAAACTGAGAAACTGGAATCTACCTGAGACAGTGAGTACCAGGTATGTGATAAAACAAGGTGTTTACCTGTAGGTCTCTGCAGGTTCTTTTGAACCAATATCCTCCTCAGAGTACCATCCATGGATGACTCCTCTATGTGAGACCGATCCCCAATAACTGTCCAGTACATCATCCTAAAAATATAAACACAACAATTAAGCTGCGTGCCTACAGAGAACCTCAAAACCCTTCACTGATAGTAAACTACTGTGAGCCTTTCAAAGTTCCTGGCAGATGGGAGGCTTTGGCTTACATTTAGGTAAATTGAGCAGGAAGGCTAAGCAAACAACATGGAAAAGTTTAGACACTTGTAGACATAATTTTCACTCCCCTGCTCCCTTGCAGTTTTATCAGATTTCCCAACCCAGAGCGATGGTGAGGGATACCTACCCCTTTTTGGGGTTTACAGCAATGGCGTAGGGCTCTCCTGCGATGCTGGTGAGGAGCCGGGTGCAGTTGGGGCCGTGCAGCTGCCCCACGTTGATGGAGTACCTCAGGCTGGTCCAGTGGGTGGTGTAGTAGCTGAACCAGTGCATCCGCGAGTGATCCGTCCAGTAAACGTTCCTGGCCACCCAGTCCACGGCAATGCCCCGGGGCCTCTTGAACTCTGGACACTGCAAGGACAGATGGTGCAGTCAGCTTGGTGGAAATGGCCTTTCACAGCAGCTGCACAGCCACAGATTCCTGTGATTTTCTATGGTGAAACATCAGAAACTCTGCACTGGAAAGGCCTCAACTGCTCCTGCAGGAGATCAGCTCTCAGGGATCTGCTGACACGGCTGCACAATGCAGAATCACAAGGCAATGCTTCAAAGCTGCTTCCTCAAGTTTAAAGCTGCCCACGTTAAGGAAAAGTCACTCTGGCATCAACTATTTGAACTATTCATTCTGAAGCAAGTAAGTGTTATGGGCTGTAATTCAAAACCAAAGGAGTTTTAAGTCCATACAGCTGTTTTATTCTACGCAGAACCATGGGATGGGGTTCCCTCCCAAAGCCTCAGTGAAAACTGTGAGCCCATCCTGAGGCGTGGCTGCCGAGGGTAGAAAAGGTCACTGCATTTAGAAAACGCCATAAAATCCCTTCTGTAATCTTGAATATTCAGCTTCACACGTAAAAGAGGCTTGGCTGATTAGATCATTAATTTTATCAACTGTAGGGTCTCCATCATGATTGTTTTTCAGTAATCATTAAGACCTACATCTAAAAAATGGTCCTAAGGATAGAAGTTCATATTGCAAATAGGAGATCTGTATGAACAAGTTTCTCTAAAGTTTACTGGAATTCCTGCAGAAATGAGCAGCACCTGTAAAATAGGATTACTCTACGCTTTCTAGCATGAATGCAGTATATCATAAAAAACTGAAGCCCAGCATGAGCTAAATACATATACAATGGTTTGCCTGTTTACCTATAGTGACATCAAGTTAAATTATGAACAGAAAACATATATTCCTTAACAAATGAAGGGATGGAATGCTACTGTGCTACATAACTGAAAACCAGGAAAGAAAATCCTCAAATAACTTGTTTTTCCTCAGGTGTCAGAGCTCCCTAATATCACAAGATATTTGTAGACTATTTTCATCATAAAATAAAGGTCATTTCATTCTTTAGGTGAAATAATAGGACCACAAGGGTGAATTTAGAGAGTTCATTGTTCATAAACTTTTAAATCTGCAAAAATGTCATACAAGGTATGTTTTATAGATATGGAGAACCTTGATTTTCTATTTAGAGGGATAGTAAAGCAGCACAATCAATCACTGCATTTACAAAACAGTATTTCTTTAAAANAAAATTAATTGTACTTTTTAATCTAAACTCCTTGTCTACAAAGCCTCTCCTACCTGGAGATCTCTTTGGATGCTGCAAGGATTAATGGCACTGGTTTACAATGCTGGAACCAAATATTCTTTTAAAAGGAGAGCAGCTGTCCTGGTCAGAAAAGCCTCTCACCCTTTTTTGGCTGTTCAAACCCACAGTTTACAATAAAACTGTTTTTTGGGAGCCTGGAAAGACCAGGATAGGAGTTCCCAAGCAGAAAGAGAGGCTCCCAAAAAAGCAGGTTCTAGGAGCAGATGAGACATCCCAAAAGGGACATCCTAAAAGGATTCTGGAGCAAGGATGGGGTTGCTGAGGAATACTGATGCCTTCTCCTCAACCAGATATGAAAAGTGAAATTCCAGTAATGCTGGGGGGAATATTAAAGATCAAATGAAGAAGGAGACAAGAGAAGAAATGGCAGGGAGACATCTGGTATAAGAGATTTTAAAAAAAGATAAAAAACCCCACTGGCTGATGCTGGGTCTGTGTAATTTCCAGTTGTGTTCATTAAGTTTCAGCCACATCATATTTCTGAGGTCTTGTGCATCTTCTCACACTGTCTGTAAAATTACTTACTGGAAATGAGCTCTTACCTAATGGCTTATTTGGATTATGCTAATTTCAAAGAATAATTCTGCATACAAAATAAGGATGAAAACACAGGAAGAAAATCACATTAGTGTTTTCTACAGTGATTTTAGCCCACTTTGATGTTAAATATAATGTACTACAACTTATTAGAAAAATTGGGGTTTGAAACCTAATTGCCTTTTACAATTTGGAAGTTTCTGCACAGCTGCAGATCACGTCAGCTCAATGGCTTTTGATCAGAACTGCTGTCTTTTGTAAATTCTGTTTTCAAGGTAAAGAATTAATAACAAAAAAACAAACCACACCAACCAACCAAAAAAAAAGCCCCACAAAAAAACAAACAAGAAAACCAACCCAAAAACCCCAAACCAACCAACCAACAAAAAAACCCCCCCACAAACTAACAAACAAACAAACAAAAAATCTGAAAACCTCAAACCAACCAGCCAAAGAAAAGCAGCAGTAACAGCTTGGATCTGGCAACCATTTCATTTAATGGTAAATTACAGATTTTCAGCCCCTAAAGTTGAGTTTGACTGGAGAAAATATGTGGCACATGCAGCAGGAACACAGCTCTGAATGACAGCTCTGGTTTGTATCATAAGCACAAGGAAGCAATATTTTATCTTATTTATTCTGCAGATATTTTTGGTATGGAATTGCTGTGGAACAAAGTAAATGGCCGTTTTATTTTGCTTAAGATATCTTCATTAAAAAAATAATACATGATCTAATGTTGTATTACTAGAACAGTAAAAAGAAATGAGAAACAACAAAACTTTGAGACTTTTGCCCCCTGAAACCCAACATTTTCCTCGACAGATGAGCATCCCAGTGGGAGCAAGAATTCACCAAACCACCGTGTGTATTACATAAAGCAGGACCATTTATGAATCCCAACCAGCTGATTCCAGAGAGTCTCTGAAGTGCATAAATGTCATCCAGACAGAGCTGTAGCTCTGAGATAAAACCAGAAACTCCCGCTACATAGAGAAAAGGGTCTGGAAATGGTTTCATTCCCAGGGATGAGCTGCACTGCAGTGGGCCTTGGGGAGAGCACAAGAGGCTGGGTCACAAGAGGGGTTAAGGAGCTCTCAGAGCACTGGGGCTGGGGCAGGCTGCCAATGAACCGACTGGGTACACTACAAAACCTGTGCTTTTCCTCCCATTATATGGTGTCATTATTTTAATGTTCATCTCTTTGTCCTCTTCCATAAAATAAAGCACTTGAGCTCGAGAGCGAGGTCGCTGTGTGCTGAGTGTTCACCTCAGACAACTCCTCCATCTCTCTCCAAGGAGCAGGCAGCCAACAGCTGCTCCAGCCAGCACCAATTCACTCGGGCTGAACTCCACTGGCAGAAATCCTCTTCTGCAGCTGCCAATAAACTCTGGAGTTGATATTTATTATTTCTGTTAATGCCTGAATTTGCACCAGTCTTAAACCCCTTTTCGCAGAAAAACAGGAGAGCTACTTAAAGCTATTCTCTGAGGAAGGCTCTTGATATGCTAATTCCACGGAGCAATTTCAGTCGAGATGGATTTTTGCATTAATGTAATTACCTGAAAATGCAGGTGACTTTGTTCAAGTTTACTGTCCTGATTTACATATCAAAGTCTAGATATAAAAGTTATAATGCAACCTTTGAAAACTTATCCATTAAAAAAAAAACTTGGGTTAAAATTAAGAAATTCTCAAGCTTTTTAAAACCAAATTTCGGTGACAATATTAAAGCAACACTATAAAACCAATTAACCTATTGATCAGCAGCAAATAAGGCAACAATATTTGAATATTAATGAGATAATGCTGGGGAAATTACTGAGTAGTTAAGCACAATGAAAAGCAAATGTTTCACAAATATAAATGAGAAGTGTCCAAGATGTATTCAGTCTGTGCATTTTCCACATTCAGATTTGTGAAAAAAGCTTTGGATCAAACATCGTCATGAGGACCTACCTGATACAGGGGAACATGGGGTATAAAGAAAACCATCATTTTTTCAATGTCTTTGAATCGAAAAGGAAGTGACTAAAATGTATTCTCACACAACATTGAAAAAGATACGAAAAGCAAAAAATATTGCAGTATGTTAGGAAAATAATAATTCTATTTTATCTCTGTTAGTTTCAACAGGTAGACAATGACAAATCAGCTGTGAAAATGTCAACCCCTGGAATATGAAGGAGTCTGAAGGAAGCTTAAGCTGAATTTTATGGACCTCTAAGAAAGTGTTAGATCCATTAGAGAGGCTGTGGGTGAGCCTAGTGCTCTTATTGCAGAATGCACTTGCACATTACCCCCCAAAAAGAAAGAAAATAAATAAATAAATAACAGCACTACCTGTTATTACAACACTTTCATTTCACCAAGCTTTACAACTTCGTTATTTTCTAATAATGAACTAAGAGCCCTGCTTATCAGGATTTTTTAACCAGAAATTTTAAATTTAAATGAGAAAAACACCACAGTAGTATTGCTTCACATTCAATACGAGTCTCCTTCTGCAAAACCCAAATGACAGAGCTGACCTACTAAAATCCATGGAATTATTTTGTGCTTCAGACCTGCTTTACATGCACTTCCTACCAACAGAATCCCGACCCTTCTGCTGGGCAGGTGGAAGTGCTGGTTTTAAGCCACCCTTCCAGAGATGCCGTAACAAACACAGGGAATCTTTAGTGCCCACTGGAGTCTGCATCCCGAGGCTGTTTGCCCTGCTGCTGCCAAAGGTCGGGAATTCCATTCATTTGGAGGGGAAATATCCTTGGATGGGATGGACTCAGAAGGGGTTTCAGATGTGTCTGAATTTTAGATGAAAGATTGGGCGACTGCTGCTGCTCCTGTTTATTGTGCTGGGTGTACAAAAGCAGTCACGGGCTGGGAGGTCAGCACTGCTGCCTCTCCTGACTTCAAGGAAACATGGAACAGGCAGGCAGGTGCTTTTTCTAACTGGGTGTATCACTGGCCAAGAAAAAACTAAAAACTCTACTCTGCTATCAAATTAAATAAACCCTCAAAACTAAATTCACGGCACTATAGAAACACCATTGTAAAGACCGCATTGTTATCTTCAGTTCAGCACTTCACTTTCTAGACAATTTTGTAGAATATTTTAAGCAAGTGAATAACAACCTACATTTATTTTATTTTCAAGTGAAGATCACTTGAAATTACAGAGGCTTATAAAAATCCACATTTCTGTTGTGAAGACCAAACTTACATTTATGTTTATTCAAAATAAGATACTATGCAATTCAACAAATAAAGGAATAAATACAAATTGTTCTAATTTTTAAATATATGTCATAACTTTGCCAATATTATTGTTTATATGATCACTGTAGAAATTAAGCTTGTGTTTAGCCTATCTCCATTTTCTGTCTTCCAAGTATTTGAAATTAATGTCTTTCTTCTTATACATATTCTATTCTTCCCCCTTCTCTCTTGAAATAAAAAATCCTGATGGTACAGAGATTTCCAAGCTTCTAATATACTGATTTTTTTCTCCATAGGAAAGTTTTTTAAAGCCTACAATTGTGTTGTCTTGGAGACTCTACCAAACCTGTCAGAGCCTTGAACAGAAAGGCTTTAGTAGCCATACATATCACTGAAATAAAATCATTCTCAGACAGACATTTTCATTTACTAAATCAGCACATGCTATTATAGAGAGCCAGAACAGTAAAATAAATTGAAGGAAATTTGTGTGATTTAATCGTTGATTTTGATCACTTACTATCAAGCCACTGTTACTCTGCCTTCTCTCTCTGTCGTGAAGTTTCCTGTAGAAAATCCCTCCTGGATTAAACTGAGTGCTCCAAACAATCATATCCCCTTGAAAATACGCATCCATGCCAGTGATCCTTGAGTTGTGTTCAATGTGAGATATTTGCTGCTGAGCATCACTGTAGTTGAATGGATATGCAAAACCCAGGATGTCAGTGTCATTAGCAACATAGAGAACTTGATCTTCAGAGCCTAGGGATCATTATAATGAAACAAAAATAAGGTAAATGTCAACTCATGCAAAATCAGTGGCTTCAACTCAAGCAGCTTCTTGGTGTTTAGCTGATGTAATTTCTTATGTTAAATTTTCTGGTTGTTGAAGACTGCAAAAACTCCTACACTTTGGGCAAGAAATGCAATTCTTGATATTCTGATATCAACATATCAACCTCAGTGCTCTCCAAGCTCACAGTGAGACACCAGGACTATACTTTAAGGAGTATGTAATGCAAGAATTTACCCACTTTTAAGCAGTATACAAAAACACAGGATATTATGCCTTAAGCCCTATGAATCCCGTATTTTTATATGCATGCCGTCTTTAGAGGGTCCTAAATCTCTGTATTAAAGGAACACAGAGCTGTCAATAAACATGTTTTTAAATTGCTCAATTGGAAATTAGAAGTGGAATGGTTTTATCTTTAGTGAAAGCAGCAAACTTTTGAAGTTGACTGCAACAGAACCTGTGTAGTTGTGTTTTACAGCTCATTTCAGATAGCCAGAAAACATCTAGATCCAGATGGTGTAAAGTATGTTATTCATAAGAAAATGCTCTCTGGTACAAATTCATTGAGTTCTGAGAAAGTTTAAAGACTGCTGGATACATTAGAATGTATTTGGATTTTTTTGAATTTTTTTTTCTCAATTTATATCACATTTATCCACAGAGAATCAACTTAAAACATCTGTCCAACACGCTTCCTCCTTATGAGTATGAAATATCAAACATCATTTGTTGCCTTCCTCCCGATAAATGCAAGAACAAAGAGGAGTTTGGATAAAGCAAGTATCAAGGATGGAAGGACGGAAGCAGGAACTGTATTACAATGGAAATGAAGCTTGTGAAAAATTCAGATTTAGGATAATGATTCCCAGATTTTTAAATTACAAGCCCTCAGAATGACATCTGTGCTCCTACAATAACAAACCATTATCTCCAATTAGTAACCCTGTTTGTTCCCATGTCATAATCTGATTTCTTTAGCAATAGGCAATGATGCTAAACCCTGGTAGAGTCCACGTCATGTATGAAATACTAATGACTCATTAATAAGCTTTTCCCACGGCAAATTTGCTTCCAAAAATGTGGACCGTGTGTATAACAAATTACAGTACTGCCTATTTTGATTTGACAGCCTTACCTTTTGCTATGCAACTGTTGTTCCTCTCCTTGTAATTTTTCTCACAAGCACATCTGTAAGAGCCCTTGGTATTATGGCAGTGCTGGGAGCAGGCACCAAAAACCATGCACTCATTGATATCTGCGAAGAAAAAATTGCAATTTAGGTACCTGTAGCTTAATACACTTTCATTAAACATGTTCATAAAATCATGGAACAAAGCAGATGAACAAAGAGAACTCATAAGCAGTGCTGGATCTTGGAACACCAAAAGGAAACCCTTCACATTTATCACTGATGTTTATTTCCACTGCAATCAACATATCTCAGAGAATTTCTTATATTATTTCTCTCTCATTTGTTTGTCAACCTCTCACCTCTAGAGCTTGAAAGAAACTTTGAAAATGAAAATGTGCAAGAGTTATGTCCAACAGAACTTCCTCTGGGACAGTCAAAACTGCATGGTTATCCTTTGCTGGAAAAGATCCTCTTTAGGCTTTTTTCTTAAGAGCCAAAAAATGAAGGATATATTCACTTTGGTAGTGCCATTGAAGTGACGTGAACTTCTTCTGTCAATTACTGCTCACCAGCAAGAAAAAGAATTCACACCCCATTCTTTGGGAAGGCAGATTTAGCTTATCCTTCCAATCAACGTTTTCATTATAACAACTGTGTCTTCCCGCTGACCAGTATGGCATCATATATATTAAAACCACATTTTAAAAGGAATTTCTATCTGTTTAATTTGACTTCAGTTTTGTATTATGCATCTTCATGATTTTATGCATCTCAAAATGCTCTCATATGCCAATGTTAAATAATCCACTAGACCTTAAAAAACCCATTTATCCCTTAAATTATTTAATAGCCTGACTTGAACCTTTTGACATCCACAACTGATGTTAAATCTTTGATAACCTCTACAGGTAAAATGTATGAATTTACATCTTGTAAATCCTTTCTCTTTCTTTTTTTTTTTTTTTGATTTCCTAATCCCATAGCTGTGAAACAGCTTTTACTCTGTGGAAAAAAAACCCCAACATGACACGTATCTCCCTCTCCAGCACAGAAAATTGACTGCAGAGTTGACTTTTAATACTTTACAATGTGGGAAGATGGAAAACATCTGTACCTTCACATTGTCTGTTCCTCCTGTTCCTCTGAAAGCCGGGTTTGCACTGACACAAAAGGGATGATTTTGTTTGATTACAGAATGCATCATCTCCACAAGGATTCACATTATCTTCACATGTATATTCAGCAACACCTAAACATAAACAAAATGTCTAAAACATCCCTGATAGATTCGTTTCGACTGGTAAAAATGAGACCTAAAGTAACAACAACAAATAACAGATTTAGCTTTCTGTTTAAAGAGTATCAGGTAAATTTTTAGCAAATAAATGATGTTACAGTGTTTATCTACATCTGCATAATTTAATATATTACATTTTATATAACAACAGTATTTAATTGAGATATTACATTCACGTGAAGAATTTAATACTAAAATTGTTCTTGTTGCAAGAATGAAAGAAAATACAATCAACTGGTACTTAAATTTCATAAAGAACTCTTAATTGCTCCAAAAAACCTCTACCACTTGAACTGATACACAATTTGCCTTGCTCTTGTGGAACTGAATTCCATCCATTTTTAACTAAAAGACAGAACTGCATTAAGCTGAGTTCTGCATTGCTCAATAGGTTTTGCACAGATGAATGTCTCAGTTAATTGTTTCTCTTCTGCTACAATCAAGGAAGGAGATCTTGTCAGCCCAGCTCACTTATTTTGCAGTCCTGCTCGTCAGAGCCGTCGCCGCAGTCGTCAAACCAGTCGCACTGCAGCTCCATGGGAATGCACTTCCTGTCACTGCAGGCAAACTCATCCTTCTTACACGGCCTGGCTTTACTTGGGATTTTATCTACATAATTACAGATTAATAGAAGAGAAATAAATCAGCATTTCATGTTCTCAGATCGTTTTAGACACATACAAATGGGAATGACCACGAGGCGTTAAGCAACTGGAAATTATTTCAAAGCTTAATTTCTTTCCATTTCCAATTCTGATCTACTGACCTCAAGGTCTACTAAAGGACAAGCAGATCTCTAACAAAGTTTGTTTCAAGGTGCTTTCTCTGATCTGAATGCCCTGAAAGGCAACATCACCTACCACAGTGATCTTCGTCCGAGTTATCGCCACAGTCATCGACCTCGTTGCAGATCTGCTCGGGCCGCAGACAAACCCGGTTGTTTCTGCATCTGTATGGCCTCGTTGGAGGGCAGGGAAACTTCACTGCACAGCAAAGAGAAGAATCAGCTGTTACCCAGCTGTTAATCCCTTTTTAATGACACCTTATCAAAGCCAGATACGTGTTGGCAATGTGAGCTCTTCATTTAGAGATTTTGTGTGGTAAGGCTGATTTATACCTTTTTCTGAGAATCATTAAACATGGCAGAATTAAAACAAAGGAAGTAGGAAGTGCAATGATGCTCAATATTACATCAGACAACTTTTTCCCCTCTGTGGGTTTCCTACAGAAAAGATTCATTTCTCAAAAATATTAAATATCTTAAATTACAGGAAAAGCAATAACAAAAGAAAACTATATCCCATATTTGAAGCTTATTCTCTAAAAGCAAAACAAACAAAACTTAAGACACACGTGTCTTTATATATTTGTGTATCTTAAATGCCATTCTTGCCTATTATACAAAAAAACTTTGAAAAATGTAATGTCATACCACACATTTCAGCAACTTCATCAGAGTTATCGCCACAGTCATCCTCACCATCACAAACCCAAAAATGTAGTTTGCAGAGGGAATTGTTGCACAAAAATTCATCAGCTCTACATATATTTCCCCCTGGGAAGATGAAAAGACAACAGAAAAAAAAAGGCAGAAAAACAGAAAGATGAAAGAATGTCAGTTTTTGATAAAACCAGCACAACCACTTATCACATACTATACTTATCACATCATTATTTGCAGACAATAGCACAGGTAGTGTAACTACAATATGGATCCCAAAGGAATGGGTTGGAAAGGCAGGGAAATACTCATTCAGAAATCTCTTCCTTGACCAAACACTTCCTTTTCCTGACTGCAACTGGGAATTCCCAAACACAGTCACCGAGGAGTGCCCAGCTGGGCACCTCCCACTCACATTCACCAGGAGATGTTTGAACTCCCTGTGTGCAGCTTTCCTTGGTGCTGCTGCCTCCCAGCAAAGGCCTGGCTGGTACAGCGGTAATTTGAGATATCAGAGAACAATAGAAACAGAAATAGGGCTGAACATCTGAAAAGCCACTTCAGTCCAGGTTTGTTTCACATGAAAACCTGATCATCCATTTACTCCTACTCCACTCTGAGCCACGCATCAGAGGCACAGGGATTGCAGCCCATCAGCCATGAGGCAGCACCTTCTTCCTCTCCTGAGGAGCAACGGGCTCAGTCAGGTTTGCCATATTGATGTTGTTTTGGTTTTTGCCTTTTTTT